>CM051384.1:1610355-1760355 GCA_028015245.1 Cardamine occulta
ATAATTTTTGGTTAAGATTTAGTTCGGTTATTCGGATCGGATTCATATACTCAAAATATTGGGAGAAAAATAAAATTTTGTTTAATTTGAATAAAAATTGGTTTAATTTTCAAAAATATAACTAAAAACTTTCAAATATTTTGGTTATTTTTGGTATTTTGGTCTAAAAATAATTGATATTTTCGGGTTATAAATGTCATTTTGGGTAATTGAGTTATATAAAAAATATATAATTAATATCTTTAGGTATATAATTATATTTCGGGTATATCGGATATCGATTCGGTTCGGTTTTGGATTTGGTTTTTCGATAGAAGTTTAGGACCATTCGGGTGTTTTGTCGGTATTGGAGTGCCAATGCCTCCCTCGACCCGCAACGCCAACCCACCAAACTGCCATGACGATTTTCGCACGGATCTAGACCTATGTTATTGTCGGAGATGTCATGCCAGTGCCCTAACCGTGATGTGTTCCACCATCCTCGAGCAGAGCATACCCAATACTAGAGACATCAAGAACCTTCCCCATCGCTCTTACGGGATTGTCACATTGATGTCCTAACCGCGATCTTTTCCACCGTCGGGCAGAACAGATCATCGAGAACCTTCCCCAATATACCCGGCCACCGATCTGCTTCACCGCACGGGTGCTCCACACCTCGCGCCACCAGAGAAGGAGAGGTCGAACTACCGGCACCGACAAGACACAACTCTACTTAAAGCTCATTAAAGAACCTATACAAAGAATGGGCTTTCTCGCGACTCCAACGAAGCCACCGGACGCCGGAAAGGCAAAGGAAAGAAGAAAATTTTGTTCTCTCTCCCTCTCTTTTTTTCCCTTCATTATCAAACTTTTAGAATATGTTACTTAGTAGTTGAACAAACATTGACTCATAAAAATCTTCTTCTTCCACATCTATTAATGTTTTGATCTAATGCTTTTTTAAAAAATATAGCCTGAATTCTTGGTTCCTTAACCATAAATAAAAGAGATTATTACTACAAATACGTATTTTAGTTTTTTTTCTTTATTACTGCAAATGCCACAAACCATAACTTTCTCTAAAACTAGTATTTTCTTCTGATGAGATGTCCTTCCTACCCTCAATCAATCTCTTTATTTCGCATCTCTCACCACACTACACATTTCACACTTATCCCATCATCATCGATAAAGAAGAATTGTGGTTGTACTTACATTTGACCATTAATGAAACAATTTTGGAAAAGACAAAATATTTTTTTTTTTTAAATAGAAAAATAAAAATAGAAGAGCAAATCCAAAAGCCATTTTCGAGAAAACCATCTCCCCTTCACTCCCGACTGTTTATCTTCTTTCTCTCTAGGTGATATAATATTGGAATCCACATTTCACATGGTTTCAAGGTCTACGGCTTGAAAGGATCGAAGTTTGCCATATAAAGGTATTAAAAGCCTTTGTGATGAGAACACGAATCAAGGTCTGAGTGAATCCACACAAATACAATGACTCAAGACGTTTACTAAGCTAAAGAATCCACCAAATAACTTAGAAAAAGAAGAAGAAACAAGCATACAAGCTTAAAGAGAGTAAGCTCAAATGTTTATTCAATTAAAGAGTGTTTTTACAATGAAACAAAGAGTGAGCTTATATAGACTCGTACATGGCTGGTCTAAGACATTAAAAGAGAAAATAAATCAACACACATGACAAAATAAATCAGCATAAATTATAAATCAATCAACGGTTGATTGATATGGTCTTTAAAACTTCATTTTTAGCCAAATGTGAAAAATGTAAGGTTATTTGTATATGGACAACTTGGGCATGAAGTAGTGACGTCTTGGAGGTCTCTTGATAGTGTGGAAAGTCTCCAAATCAGCTTGGTCGAATAAGTCACAAAGATATTTCCGTTGATTCATATTTACTCTAGTTGGCGCCGAATATGGAAAGTTGAGGTGTGGAGTGATTCGCTTGATTTCCTGTTTGATGGTGCACCTTAAGAAACTTATATGAGCCTCTAAATCATATGAAAAGTCTCATGGACGCCAAAGGTAAGTCTGCAATGGTCCAAATAAGGAAAGGTTCAAAATTGGACAGTTTTTCATAACCCAGTTTGTGATCTCGGTTCTGGTCAGGTCTGAACCGTTCTGGGTCGAGTCTTGGTTTGGTGTGGATACTTGATGAGTCATGAGTATGGAACATTTCAGTTCTGATTTTAACTTCACATGGTTGGGCCAAAATCCTTATTGAGAGGCCAATATCTCGGGCCATTGGAGTGATTTCATGATATTGAGCTTGATTGGGCTTGTCTTCCTTGGATCTTCAGTGGTATGGGCCCCTGAGAAGATGGTAAATACTTGAAAAAGTGCCTTGGGGTGTGGCTGATCCATATTGGGCTTGTGGACTTCATATTTCGGTTTGATGACCGCATCACTAGGGTTTTTTAGTCTCCCCAATTCCACCGATTCATTTTTCCCTGAGAAGACGGGTAAGCATAGTTGTCGGCTTCTAAACTCCACAGTTGGCCTCTTATGTCCATTTCTCCGATCTTCTTTCAATTTTACGGGTTTTATCCACATATAAGAAATAAATCATGTCCATCTTCAGGTTTAGATCTAAAACTCTCGATCTTGATATTCAACTCTCGATCTTCAACATTAGAGTTTAGATCTTCTATTTTGGTCCGTCGATTTCAACTCGGTTTTCGTCTGCCATTATTTCATCTACGTCCATCTTGATTTTATTTGACCTGGTTTTATCCTCGGACTTGCAGTTTTTGTCCACACTATTACGATTTCGTCTACCTTCGATGGACACATTTACTTTGCCATCTTTACTTTTGTTTGTCCATGTTAGTTACTTCGATTTTTCTATGTTATTTATTTCAATCTGTGAACAAAAATTGAAGTGATTTTTTCCATGATCCTTTATGTCCACAAATTTTGTTTTACTAACTCCATTTTCTTGTCTTCAGGATCGCAAAAATGGAATATGGACAGTCCAGCATCCGGCGTCGTTCTAAGAGAAAAATACCCGCGGCTCGAGACAGTGACCATAGTGGCAGGCCCCGGGTCGGATCTCCAAGTGGAATGACATTACTTGAACACGCCGAATCTAGTGAGAATAGCCAATGAAAGGTAAAATCCGAGTGTGATCTCAAAAATAATAATTTCTGAATTCTTTATTTTTGTGTGGTATTTTTCATTAAATTCTCTAACACCATCTCCAATAGTTGGCTCTATTTTTTCCTCTAAAAATTGAGATCTTAAAAAATAGAGCATGGTTTGCTCCAATAGTTGGCTCTATTTTTTATTTTAAAAATAATATTTGAAATATATAATATTTTTATTTTATTAACCAATTTATACTAAAACTCTTTATTTTTTAATTTTACAAATTTAACCCACTCATTTTATTCTATAACAATAGTTCAATAAAATTCTGATTTTTTTAAAAAATTAAACATTTTATTATAAAAAGAACATTGCATTACATCACATAAAAACTAAAAGATAACTATTACATTTTTAAGCATCTCCACGGGTATAATTTTCCCACAAATGATCAATTAAAACATTGGGTGTGTAGCTTAAAACATTGGATATGAGCTGGACATCTATATCTTTTTTCATTTTTCTTTTATCCTTTAACAAAAAAAAATATAAATATGAACACATAATTTTGTTTGAGTATAAACAAATATATATAAATGAAATGATCATATTGTAAATAGAAAGTGTTGCTCTAAAAATAGAGCAATGAATAGTGTTTTTTCAAATTTCTCTATTTTTAGAGCAATATATAGAGTATCATTGGAAATCATTTTGTTCTAAAAATAGAGATATCTCTAAAAATAGAGCACCATTGGAGATGCTCTAAATAAAACTAATCACTTGAGATTACACCTTAAATAAGTCATATTAACAAAGAAACATTCACAAGGGTCAATATAAGTTACTCGTTCTTGAGTGTTCTAAGCTAAACTCTGCAAATCCAAATCAAGTTTTTAAACTTACAATGTGGCACTTTAGTCAAAAGACGTAAACCCCCTTTGTAAACTGGTAAATTATTTAGACAATCAAAAGTGAACCAAGTGATCCATATCCTTTATATACCACATAAGATCCTTAAACCAACAAAAATAGATCGATTCAATGGGGATTTTTGTTTTCTATACCTTGTGGATGAATGATCCATTTGAAAGTTGTAGAATTCACAATTTGTAGGTCCACTACCATAAAAGTTACCTAGTAAATTTGAAAGACAACTTCATACTTAGTCTCCAATGCCATCAATTTGAATGAACTAATAACCTTTTTTGTTTCTTTTGACGGCAATGAACTAATAACTTAGCAATCAAGAACTAGTCTAAAAGACCTAAAACATCAAAAACATATTACGGTTTAATATAAACATTATACTATGAAAACACTATGTTCATGATTGAACAACTTGACTTAAAAATTCTCTCATTTAAAACATTGTTGTAACATCTGTTAAAGTACTTGCAATTAATTCGGTTTACAAAAAAACAAGTACTCACAAATAACCACAATCTGAAATCATTAAACACCATATATACCCTCAAAACTTGGCCCAGCAATTCTTTGAGGGATGGGAAGTACCGAAGTACCATTCTCTCTTAAGTATCGAAACAAAATGAAATGCTGGCTCACTTGACAATATTCACATACAATCATGACCACTGGATTTTTAGTCATGATCAATCATGTAATGGAAGAAAACAAAAAACATGAATGAGGATAACTGAGTAAAAACATTGAACATTTAAGGGATATATATAAACCATTTCATATTACAGAGAAACTGGAATTTTAATATTACGCTCACATCTGATTTCTTTAGAGATAGCTCCTCCAACACCTTGATATTTCAAAGAACACATTTCAAAGAAACAAAATTTAAAAGTCTCAACATTCAAAGTTAAGATTTTTATATATCATGTTAATTGATTAATTCAATTATATGCAGTAAAAACAATTTTATTTCTATTGGCAATTTTATTTGGTTTGATAACAGACTTTGTAAAGAAAATGAAAGTACAAATAAATATGGAAGCTTAGAAATTAGTCGATAAACTTATTCATTAGATCAACTTAATTGTTGAAAATTGGCAATCTTATATTTGTTTCTTTTGGTATGCAATTTACAGATTTGATTGCTAATTTTGAGAGATGTATATACTAGGGCTGAAACCAGAGAGATATGTATATATCTCTTTGGTTACCGCGCTTATATAAAAAGTTAAATCTTTGATGAGAGGCTTAGACGTAGGAGAAGGAAAGTCATTGATTATAGGAAGATGAATAGTTAATTAGTTAGTTTGCAACAAATACTAACTTTATTTTTTAAAATTGTTTGGATGTGGGAACTTCCCCAATAAGAACTTTTACCCAATAAAAAAACAAATGCAGATACATAAACATAAAGATACTAGAAAAGCAACAATGCATATAGTGATGTTAGCTATGTTGTTCTTAATCGAATGATAGCTAGTTTAGTATCGTTATGTATGGTCACTCGACAAAACTCTTTACTCGAAAACTCTCCTACTTGTCGTCATTTGAGTTTAATCTCCACACATCAAATCTCTGTTGTTTTCGTCCCAACTACTTCTTTAGAAAAGAACACATCCAGTTTGTGCATCGAACCATAACATCTAGACATCTCTTGAAGAAAAAATCACCATCAATCACAACATCACACTACTCAACTTTACCCTAATCTCTTTTCCTTGGTGTTTTTTGAGTGCCATCTCCGCACACCAAATCTTTGTTTTGTTCAACCCATCTTTTCCTTTAGTCAAGATCACAGCCAGTTTCTCACCGCAACTCAAAGTATATAACAAACATGAAGAGTTAGGTCCATGCAACACTACTTCCACACCTTTTAACTACTCCCCAACACTTGAGCTTTGTATCATACGCTCTTAATCTCTTCTTGGGAAAATCCTAGTAATACAATATATCATCAGCTACACACGCATACTCCCATTTCTTAGAATTCATCATCTCATCAATTTCCCACTTATCGTCCCTCGACCTGTAAACAATGCTTTTATCTATATCCCTCATGTAAATTTTACCCTCCATCACCACACAACCAGACCACAATTGACCAATATACAAGCCTAGATTTATCATCTTAAGCTCCCAAATTTTGTATTTATGTTAAACACTATGACCCCCTTCAAAATCTTATCCTCTGATACCTCAGAGACCGATTACGTAAATCTTCCCATTGATGATACCTGCGACATTATCACCCATAGGCTTAGGAATGTTGGAGATGGGCTGCATTGTGTGAGATGTACAATCGATGGTTATCACAATCAAAGTTACACCAGGACTGTAAACACCACCAAGCATATACATCTTTGAACCCACAACAACAAAGCTTCCATGTGCAGTCATAGGAGCAAGGGAAGGGATAATGAAAATCCATTGCGGAGGCGAATGTACCAATGATAACACGGGTTTGAGGGTTAAAGAGGAGAGCATAGAGACAGTATACGGTGCACTATGACAAGGATCGTCTTCAGAATAGCTTAGGGGACGCTACGATTGATCGGAAAAGTCTGGAAACCAAAGAGATCGTTGGGTAATAGGATCTCGGTACTCGCGCTATGATATCCACGATGACTTCCTCTGGAAGTGACATAATCAGAGACAGTGGTTTCAATAAACGATATAAAGCCATGATATGGCTAAATCAACAGACAACAATCATTGTGAGAGAAAAACACAAATCACTAATTTGATGCTCAAATCTAAAATTACCCGAGAGAGAGAGGAAAACACAAATCCATAATTCCTTACTAACTGTCTCACTCTTGGGTGATTATATAGTTAAGACTAATTTTAAGGCTTTGTGTTTTTCTGTCACAGTGATTGTTTATTTAGACAAATCATGGCTTTGTGCCGCTTCTCAACACGACTGTCTCTGATTACTGTCACTTCATGATGAACTCATCGTGGATATCGTAGTGCATGTACCAAAATCCTATTACCCAACCATCTCTCATGATTGCAGACGTTTCCATTCAATCGTAGTGTCGCCTTAGCTATACACGAGACGATCTTTGTTACTGTGCACCGAACACTGTCTCTATGCCCTTCTCTATAAACCTCGAACCAATGATTACCGTTGGTACGTTCTCCGCCGCAATGGTTTAGCGCTTCTCCCTTCGCTTTCTCATGTGACTTTAGATGGAAGCATTGTTGCAGTGGGTTCCAAGATATACATTTTTGGTGGGGTTTCCGATACTTTGATCAGTGTATTAATCGTCAAATGTACATCTCATATGGTGCAGCACATCCTCAGAATTCCTAAGCCTAAGTGACTGTACATCGCTGGCATCATCAACGGGAAGATTTACCTAATCGGACTGTTTGCGTTAACAGACACAAGTCACACAACACACTTTGAGGATGCTTACCTCAACAATGTGACTACTTAGTTCTTTCAAAACATGTTTAACATATTAACGACACTAATACCATTGTATATATATATCATGTTAATTGATTAATTAAGTTCTATATATTGGCAATTTCATTTTGTTTGATAACAGATTTTGTAAAGAATGAAAGTGCAAAAAAAAACATGGAAGCTTAGAAATTAGATGATAAACTTACATTCATTACAACAACTTAATTATTGAAAATTGGCAATCTTAGATTTGTTTATTTTGGTATACAATATTTGTATATTTGACTGTTAATTTTGAGAGATGTATATATAAGCGCCTTAAACCATAGAGATATGTGCATTGATGCTTATGCCTTGGGCCAGTTGGTAAGAAATAAGTTTTCTTTCTCAATAAGTTTGCTTATGACTTGTGCCATATTTTTTCAGTCCCCTCAGTCTTACAATATCTAAAAGATGGGAAGCAGTCACGGAGTCTAAACTAGCAAGTGGGAGAGGAGTGAAAACCTTGGAGGCAGAGCCTAACACAATCTCAAACATGGCTGCAACATCAGTTGAAAGGAAATAAAACTGAAAAATCAGAGTCTCCCTAGGAAAAATCTAAAATCTTTTGTACCATTGTTCGACCAAGAAGGTCCAACCAATTTTCTACGTATTTTGGTAGAAACCCAAAACGGTAAACCACAATTAATTTTTGAACAGTTTTAAATTATATAATATTTGTTAATAGTTTGTCTTTTTCGATAGAAATATGTTGGACAATTGTTTCTGCGGTGTCTAAATTCTATAATTTAAAGTCTAAAAAAAAAATGGTGTATTTGGAGATGTTATATTGGAGGTGCTCTTAGACTTTAAATTTAGAATTTAGACCTGCATCCTTTTTTTTTTCTCTCAAATGCTGGTTTTTCTTTTAGGGGGGTTATTCATATATTTTAATGAATTTGGATTTGCAAGTCAAATCATATGTTATTCAAGCAATGATTTTAAAATCTTTTTATCAAAATTATGTGTTATTGGGTTTTAAAATCTTTTTAACTTGTATCATTTTTAAATACAAGTTAAAAATCAAGTGTTACTCAACTTTAAAGATTTGGACAAGATTTTGATTTCAGATTGTATGTGAACAAATTTGAAACTGTTTTCCACTTAAAAATACAAAAGCTGAAATCTTAAGTCAAACATTATTATTTTGAATTGGTTTGGAAAAAAAATTATAACTAAAAAAATATAACTGAGATTTCCAAACCCTTCTATAATTTTTTTGTGATATACTCTTTTGTAAGAGTTTATTTTTTCTATAAACTATCCTGAAGGAAAATTGTAAATATTTTACATTTGTCAAATCTTTCCCATTTTCTAGGCAAACGAAACCTCTACATAAAAAACTGTTTAACTTACCTTTTTATAACACAAAATTCTACTAAAAACAATGGGAGATTTACAATAAGATCGAGAAAAATATACATCTATTCACAATAAGTTTACAGTGGAGAGAAGAATACTACCTACTCTTAATCAAACACATAAATGTGTTAAAACTCATAAACAATATGTAAATGAGAAATTAAAGGGAAAATATCTAAGTGGTATTGAACTTCTTCATTGCAGTTTTGGATTTGGATGGATCCAAACACAAAACAATTTACGACTTCCGATAAAGTGCGGGATAATTAATCAATGGACTTAAGACATCAATTATAACATGGGATTATGTAATTGGTTATCTATATAACGTGGAAGCTTTTAATTAGTAAAACTATTTTTTACTGGGGATATTATACAATAGTTTTATTTTTAGTTTTCGATCAGTCATGAAACTTGTTTGATTTTTAGCTCCTAATTATATATTAAACAATAATTTTGTTTCTATTATAAAATAAATATCCACTGATTTCAACTCCACTTTAGAAAATTTTCAAATCCACATTTTTTTACTTGAACTCCAGTATGTTTGATTTTAAAATTGATGAATTTTCCATAAAATTCCTAAATCTAACTTGCAAATCCAAATTCATGAAAATCCATGAATGAATAAACCCTCCTTAGAACAATTTTAAGTTTTATTTAGATTTACACTTTCTGTACTAGTATAGTAAGGATTAACTATTTTACAAATAATGCATTTGGCTCTATATGAAATAAAACACAATATAAAATGATTTTAAAATCCTAAACATAAAACATAAAGCCTATACCCACCTAGTCATTAATGGATTATAGTGATTGTAGAAGGACATGTGCCTTTTAGGTAAAATTTATGAAAACAGTCTAAATTTAGAACTTAAATTTCGGACATCTTGAACTAGAACATGAGAAAAAAATCCATCTCATGGGAACCATAAGGTTTAAAAGTAAATAGAAATTTCTACCACTGAAAAAAAAAAAAAACTTGCATTTTAATCCCATAGTGAAGTGTTACATTCATTAGCTTCAAAAGAAGGAAGTGAAGAAAAGGTTTATTATGCTGCAACAAGATCTGGTGTCTCGGCTTCAACAGATAGCAAAGTGGTGTGAACTTTGTCAACCCAATTGTCCAATTGATCCCTCAAAGCCTTGATCTGTAGAATCCCCAGTACTCTCGGTTGTGCCCATGAGACGTAAACTGTTCCATTCACTTGGTCTACAATGCCCTCAATCAGATGCACCTGAATCATTCATTTTCCACTTTAGATTCTACAGGTTTTATTAGGCATACACAAGCATTCTATGTCTAAGTCAGGAACGAAACCAGTCAAGAACATTTGACTTCTCTGACAAAATTAACCAATAAGAAGACAAATGCTGATACATAAACCTAGAGATACTACAAAAGCAACAATGCAGTTCAGTATCATTATGTTGGTCGCTCGACAAAACTCTTTCCTTGGCCACAACAGATTTCAAACTAGTAGCTGCAGATTGTGAGGGAAATAATAAAAGGAGAGAAAAAGATGCAACAGAGATACTTACAGAAAGGCTCTTCATGAGAAGGTGCTCAACATCTTCAATGGAAAGTTTAGTACGCTCAGCGATGATACTCAAAGGAATGGTCCTATCTTCAGCGGGTCGGCTGAAGTCCGGTAGAAAAGTAAAGGTATTAGTACAAGATTTTTATTTATATGATATGGTGTGAGATACTATTGCACAGAGAGAAGTTACCTGAAAATGATCTCGATAAGGCAGAGAATGTTGATTTTTTCCAATAGCTTCTTCTCGTTCTCAACCAGTGCTGGTTGGGCAATCAAGGATGCGTTGTGCACACGGCATAGTTCTTGATACTGAACTAAATCACCATGGTTAAATGCCTGGAGAATGTGGTAAAGCCACTCCACATTTGTTCCAAGGAGACTTTTCAACTGTCATCAGAGATTTACTACATGTGAGAGAGCAATCTACAATACTAAGCAGAACTATAACATGAGAGTTAGAAGCTGTCTACATGTTCCAAAACAGTATGGTTAATCCCAGGCAATGAAAGATCAACAAGAAACCTTTTATCTACACAGGAAAAGTTTCTGGATAATTCTGTCGAGGATCAAGGAAAACTTACAACAGGATGGGCTAAAAGTTCTCCAAAGTTATAGATGTTTTCTCCAAGTAGAGCTGAAAGGGACAAATCGAAAGCCAAATCCTGATAGACACAGAAATGTTCCGATATTAGCAATTTGATCGGTGACGACAGGGAAGCTACAATAATTAGACCTTTCACCAATTTTCTTATCCAATATCTAACATAAAACTCAACAACTAAAACATTAGAACAAGGTATGTAAAATCGCAATGACATACCAGCTTAAACGATTCAGAGAGGTCCTCCACAGACGTATACGCAAGATAAAGTAGAGCACTTTTGTAGAAATCAGAAAACTCTTGACGGAACTTATGGTACTGAGAAGACACCCAATAGAAATTAGCATAGACCGATGGATCAATGTCAGTCATACTATCAAGAGAGCTCTTTCCATCTTCCAAGATTTTCTTGCACTCTTTCTGATCACCTTGCTCAAGCTTGAATAAAGCCTTTTGCGTTTCAATGTAAATGATTGGTTCAGTTATCCGAGGCTCTTTCGTAGCTTTAAGTTTCTCAATCACACCTTCAAGATAACTAACTGCAGCTTCTTTCTCAGGGTACTGTCGTGAGACTACCACAGCAAAATGAGCAAGCTTCAAAAGATTGATCTTCGTCTCAAAATCAGTGATGAAATTGTTATAGAGCTGAATTAAAGCATCACCAGCCTGAAATAAATAAAAAATTACATTATAACAAGGAATCAAATTAAGATACACGAACTTGGAATCAAAACTATAAACCCTAACTCGAAAAAACCATATCATCGTCCAAAACAGATCTATGAACCCTAAATCCTCAAGGACCATTATTAAACTCGGATAGATATATGGAAACTATCATCACTACGGAGGAGAAGCAAAAAAGTACCTGAAAGACGGCGAGAGCGATGAACTGTTCAAGCTTAAGAGTGAGTTGATGCCAGAGCTTTTTCTGATACAGATCTGCAAGAGAATTGTACCATTCACCGAGTTCTGGATGCGCATTTTTCAGAGATTCCAAGTATTGAAGAGCAGCCATGGCGGATTTGGATGCAGACGAAGACGACGGAAGGAAGAAACGAGTCGCGAATTCGATCTTTTATATTATTCAGTTGGCCGTAAAAAGAAATCCTAAAAACCCTTTCTTCCTTCTCTTTTTTTGTTAATCAGATTATCTTTAATTTAAAAGAAAACTACCGGGGCCAATGTTTAAATTCATAAGTTTAAAAGAACATTTATGTAAATAACACTAATACCCGAATTTGGGTTACTGGGTTTGAGAAATTCGGGTCGGGTCGGGTCATAGTTACTCCCACTAGTGGCGTTTTGATTTCTTCTCTCTAATCACTTTCTCGCTCGCTTTCAGAGGGAGAGAGAGAGACAACAATGGATGACTGGGATGAGGAGTTTCTCATGGCCGCCATTGAAGTCGACGAGTTTCATTTCCCTACTCAGCTACCTCCTCCGTCTGCTCCAACGACATTACCGCCTCCTCCGGCACCGGAGATGACGACGACTTCATCTTCTTTAACTCACGCTATACAGTTACAACCATCAACGGGACATCGGAAACAAATTCCAATTCGTGATTCTTTCTTAAGCTATTCTCCACCGAGAGAACTCTCTCAAAGAGTAAACGGTTCCAGTGACGCGTTAATGGATTACTCCAACGCTGCAGTAATTGCTAAACCAATCTCTCCGACTTCTTCAAATCGTCGGTTTGATAATGAGAAAGATCTCGAAATTGATCGCTTAAAGGTTGAAATTTCGTTTTCTGTGATCAGAATTAATACTATATCTCTGTTCTTTAGTTTTTTCTCATATTGTTCTTTGTTGCTATTTGATAAACAGAAGGAGCTGGAACGTGTTTCAAAGCAGTTTCTGGATCTGGTTAGTTTCATATCTTTGATTTTTACAGTTTATTTCAATCTATGAAGTTTTGTTAGTAATCTCTTTGATTGTTCTAGGAACAAGAATGTTCTCAGCTCAGAAAGGGGAAAAATAAAGGGCAATGTACAACTGTTGATGCTCCTAAGAGAAAAAATTTGTGAGTGAATGATCACAACTTGGGTTGTAAATCACAAATAATGGTCTAATGAACAAGTTTTGTGAAACAGGGAACCAGATGTTTCAACTTCTTCCGTAAATCTTCAAGAAATCGACTCTACAACGAGGTTAGATGATAAACCAAGTATGTAAATGTAGTAGATATTGACATTTATGAGTTTGAAGATTTTGAAATCCATATTGTGTGTTTTCTATTAAATGTTTTTGCTTTGGCATAAGTCAGGCTTCAAGACCACTGGTGTTCAGGCGGATTTGGCCAATCATGCTCACCTTTCAAAGAAACTGCAAGATATCTGGTGCACCTCGAATTATCAAGATCCGAGGAGAAATCTAATCTCAGAGTTGTTACTGGCTTGTTCAACAGATCTCCAGTTCCTCTATAGTTTTATGAAAACCAGTACGCCTCCACAAGATATTGATAAAGTTGCTAAAACCTCGTCGAATATGCAATCTTCTACAGCTTTAGAATCTGAAAAAGTATTTCGTTTACACTCTGCTGTAACAAAGGTACAGCTTTTAGTTCAAACATTATACTTGTTGGTATTTCAGTTATTTGGTTACACTATATAACTGAACCGCCTTTCTGCTGCAGATCGGCTATGGGTTTTTAAGTTTGAAGACCTTAGTTGAACCACTACTTGATCTTTGTAAAGCTGAAAATGTATGTCAGATTTAGTTTCAAAGCTGTATCTGCAAGTTGTGGCTTTCTGAATCTTCTTTATATCCTCCAATTTTGGTGAGTTTATTCATTCATGTTCTGCAGGCCATTCTTGTTCATAGATCACTTCATGTGCTACATGTGCTGTTGGAACATATATCTGGTGATGAAAAGAGATTTGAAGCCAGGTATCTATAAAATAGGTTTTTGTGTTCTCATTCTATAAGATACAGTCTTTATAGCATTCTTATGAACTTTGATTTGATATTTTTACTGACTCTTTCAGGGACAATATCACAGATGAGGAGGCCAGCTCTTCTGAGATCTCCAAATTTCATGGATATAACGGTAAAAGAAAGACTGATTACACTCAGCCAAGTTGGGATGCAAATTGGCATTCTTTGTTTAAATTGATGAATCAAATTGCTAGTAGAAGAACTGAAGAGGATGTGAAGCTGGAAGCAGTGTCGATAATGAACATAATCGTGATGAGAACTAATGCTTATACAGAGAGAGAAACGTAAGCATTTGAAACCGTTTTCTTTTTCCTGGTTTTACTAACATCTACATTCATGTAACGTTAATTCTATTCGTTGAACAGGTTTATCTCTGAGGAAGTGTTTGAGAGCATTTCATTACTTTTAAGAAAAGAAGCTGGCGTACGTGTGCGGAAAGAAGCTATTCATCTCTTTTTCTTGCTGCTCAACTGTAAGTACCCAAAGATCATACTTCTTTGTTTATCCATCTTCACAAAAGTTGCTCTTCTTTCTTCTCTAACCTATTTTTCTTTATTTTGCGTATGTAGGCCCTAAACTATTAGATAGATTTGATTCTCTCCATGAGGAAAAGAAGTCTTCAGATTCTGGAAACGATAGTGAAGGAAATCTCTTTGCTTTGGAAGCATTTGGTAAAATCTTTGAAGGTTTAGCAGATTGTTTGACTTCTCCCAGAAAGACATCAAAGGTACAAAAAAAAACCCGAAGAAAAATTCTCCTCGTGTCAAATAGTTTACTGCAATTGGATGATTAACACAGCTTTTGGTTGATTTGAATTTCAGGATCTGGAACTATGTCGGAACGTAATAATGATCTTGGCTTTAGCAGCTTCTTCAGGAAACTCAGGCTATGAACTACTCTCAAATCATACAGTAACTCAAGACACCAACTTTTTAATGCTGATACTACATCTTTTAGTGGCGGAAATAGACTCGGAATCAAGAGAGTTTCATCCAAACGCGGAAATTTTCAAAGCAAGGTATATTCGATCATCCGGGTGATTTACAAATAAAAATTTAATTTTAACTAACTTATAAACATGTATTTGTTTCTGGCACAGGACATTATTGATGAGAGAGATACTGATATTACTAAACAGACTTGTCTCTGGCTCTTCAAGCTCTGCTACTATTCTAAGGGAATTAACAAAGAGCAGAGACATGGCGAGTCTAACGGTTGATGCAGCCACACGATTATCCCGTAAAGGAAACATTCTTGGACAACCAGAAAGCAGTGCTCAGAGAATGAGGGAATCCGAAATCATAGATTTAGCTCGCATTTTCAAGAGACGGGTTTTTACTTTCTTAGGTGACAGTACTTCATAAACCACAAACATCATTGAGTTTCCTTTTGTGAGCGTATATAACTGCTAATTTTGATTGAAGGAGCATAGTAGAGTTGGAAATGTCTGCAGATTAACACGCTAATATTACCTTACATTTTCTGAGTAATGAGGCTTTTCTTTAGAACTGGTTATGTCATGTTTTGTCTTAAATTCATAAAATGGTGATTTTTTTGAGAGGGCACAAGTTGAAGTATAGAGTGGTGGGAAAACAAAAGAGTCAAAAGTTACAAGAATAGCATAACAAAATAGATAGCAGTAACGGCCATCGACTAGAACAATTTTCGAGAGACACCAAAATATACGAATTTTGTTTTAGTTCTTTTACGAATTATATAAATTAACAAATTCAGGCAACAATCATACAAACTGTTAAAATTTCAGTCCAGAATTTATGCGTGGGTTAGAACTTAGAACTTAAAACCAAAGGACTCTGTTAAGTTAGAAATTAGAACAAACTATAGCTGTCTACACTTTACATGTACTCACAATCTCCTATGAATATATTTGAACAAACTATATCTGTCGATTTGAGTTTCTATTCATTGCTCATTTCAGTTGCCTGTTTGTAGTTATATGTCATTGTAATTGAGGGAGAAAGGTGTGATCAAACGCAATCGTGTGTTGCATATTCCCGCACTGACCATGTAAATTCTCCTGAGGGTGAAAGAGCCAGCGTCCCGCAAATAATACAAGTGGGAGATTATCTGGCCAAAGTAGAGGAAGTTTAGAAGAAACCAGAGAACAAGCTCAATGGATGGGGCTTATTCTGATATAAGTATGAGGATACTGCTAATTTCCTAGAAATAGCACCTAATTCTAGAAATTAGCTAGAATTGTCTAAGCAAACCAAATCTTCATTTAGAGTTGGCTTACAGATTTGAGTTGGTGAAAATGCATTTAGCAAGGAAGATTAACACACTTGTATTCAGAAATGAGAGTTGAATAGGTACATTAGTTCAGTATGATCTTTAATCTACATCAATACATGTTTAAAGAAATATATCCTAAAGAGTGAAAAAAAGCTAAGGGAAAAAAGAAAGCATATGTTCTTCTTGTTGTTACATTTTTTGTGTACAGTTGCTTTGATGAACTTAAATCTGTATAATTGACAAAGAAAGGTTATATATCAGCACATTTTGTAGGTGCATACCCTAGCCTGGACCTCTTTGTATCATAGAGTATATGGAAATTCTGCTGTTGGTAGTTTCCAATGATGGAAAAGGCTGATTTTGGAGTTTCTAGACTTGCCAAGCAAACCAATTCTTCACATATAAAATTTTACTCTTTTTTACCAAAGTTCATTAGCTTTGCATGTTCAGTAGTTTTTGTTTTTTTCAATATATTTATGTTCTTCACATATTTATGCTTTTCACATATTTATGTTTTTTTTTTATATATATAACTTTGCATGTTGAGTAGTTGCTTTATAGATTTCGTGTAGTTCATTGATTCTTTAAAAAAAATCTAAATAAAATTGCAAAATTTTTGTTTTCCATGCCCAGATATATAATTGTTTCACACATAATTTTACTTAGGAAAAAACATAAATAGTGACTCACTCCATATGTTTGATCAATGTATAACATTTAAAATTCAGATTTGAAAAACAAAAAAAAAAGGTACGAGAAAGGCGTAAGCACGAATATTGACCTAGTAAATAATAAATCTATTTGGTGAATGACGTTGATAACTTTGCCACAACTAAAGGTCGGCCTGTCTCGGTGTCGGTCTCCTCACTCATCCACATCATTAGCCCTTGAATGTTTTATAGATTTTGAAAAATAATTTAGTTTTTGTTTTCAAAATCTCATTAAATCATCATTGAGATTTTAGAAAATTGTTTTTCTTAAAATTTAGGACAACTATTTTATTATAATCTCTCATTCATAATTTTATATTTTTACTTCATTTTGTTTTTTTAAGCCAAAAAAAAACATTTTTAGAGGTTTTGAAACAAAAATCTAATAGCAAAATTTAAAACTAAAAACTGAATTTATTAAAGCCAGGGCCAAAAACATCATCCATTTATGGGGCCCTGGCTTTAATAAATAATAAATCCATTTGGCTGTCGAATAACGTCATGCTTGATGAAAATTTCTAACTTATATGTGCTTGATGAAAATTTCCAACTTATATGTGGAGTGGACCATAACCTTCAAGGCTATACAACCTTTTTTTTTTGTCAACAGGCTATACAACTTTGAGACAATTAAAAGTTTGTTTAAGAAAAAAAAAAAAAAATTGTGTCAAAGTAAGTTGCACTTCCTTGACACAGTTAAACGTTGCACGTCCTTTCACAAAACTTCTCATTTGTTCTCTATGCTACTGCTTGTATTATCATTTAGTTGTCCTATAACAATTTAAATAGACTACATTTATATTCTTAAGTGTTTTATATTTACTTAGTTAAAAAATACTTTTTGTTTTATATGCTACTTAAACATGGTAATTTATCGGCATATACGTAGATTATTAATTTTGTCAATACATTTTTATTTTAAATATTTATATTTAACTTATAGAATCTGGAATTTCCTAGGTTTTTTAATTTCTAAAACTTAATTTATATTACCTTGTATAAGTATTGCTTTAACAAAAAGAAAATGAAAGAAAATTGAAAAGTCACATGCTAAGTTTTAACAAAAAAAAAAAAAGAAAGAAAAAAAGTCACATGACCGACAAATAGATCAGAACAGCTACACTAGTCTACTATATATATGATCGCAACACTTTCTTCAATTCATTCATTCCCACGGTTCTTAATTTTCATAGTACCTTCCAACAATGTCAATCTTATATCCCACTCAAGCCCATCAAGTGTTCTTGAATTACAGAGGAAAAGAACTACGTCACAGCTTTGTGAGCCACCTCATTGATGCCTTTGAGAGGCATGAAATCAAGTTCTTCGTAGACAAATACGAGCTGAGGGGAAAAGATCTAAAATATCTTTTTACAAGAATCCAAGAGTCCAGAATTGCGTTGGCAATCTTCTCTACAAGGTTAGTAGCATTCTTTCACGTACTTCAATTAGCCATAAGATTCAAGAATCGTAAATCATCCTCGTCTTAATTAATTTACAGATACGCGGAGTCGAGTTGGTGCATGGATGAGTTAGTGAAGATGAAGAAACTTGCAAATAGAGAAAAGCTCCAAGTCATTCCAATCTTTTACAAAGTGAAGGCCATAGACGTTAGGGAACAGAGAGGTGAGTTTGGTGACAACTTTTGGACGCTCGCAAAAGCTTCTAGTGGAGAACAGATCAAAAAATGGAAAGATGCTCTCGAATGTATCTCCGACAAGATGGGCTTGTCGTTGAAAGACAAGAGGTATATTTAGTTCACTGGCTCGTTGGTCTAAATTTTGAACCCTAAATCAAACGTGTGTATAAAGACATATGTTTAGTCCAAATTATATTTTACGTAGAAGGATCTTATTTATTTTGTTTTCTTTCAAAACCATTATGAAAGTTTTATTTTTCTTTTCTTGTCAGTTCGGAAGCCGATTTTATCAAGGAAATAATTATGGAAGTTGAGAGAGTTATAAAATCAATTAGAACCGTCGAAAGAGAAGATGATGGTTATGCCAATCATTTCCGGCGCAAGAAAAAGGTCTGGAATTACAATTGCACATATGAATTTCCTGTCTTCAAAAAGATCAAAACCAAAATGTTATGAGGTAAAGTGTTATGTAATTTTTCTGGTAAGTAATGGATTTAATCATCCATTAGCAAGTTAAAGTACCATATAACTTAGTTTCTTTTGTTTCTTATATTTGGTAATTTAATGGATTTGTATGCTATCTTTGTAAGTTATGTTTTCCAGTTTTTTAATGTTTTTTATCGAGTTTAAAGTATTGAACAGTGTTGCAAGAAACGAAGTGTGGCAAACTAAAACCTTCTAAATCGACAATATTCTCAAATCAGAATACAAACATAATCAAACAAAAAAATTCGGGTTTATAGATACACAAAAATTACTTGAATCCTTGAAAAAAGGGATTACAAGTTAGATATGACTAAAGAGACAATTCAAGAGGATAGACCTTAAAGAGAATTCTCAACTAGTCTTTTTTATGTTTATTAATACAAGAAATATGGAAATCTATGCTAATACACAGTTAGGTTACAACAAGCCAATCTATCTCACTCAATAGAAAGTGGCTACAGAATCAGATTCAAAGATCAGACCCTGTTTTAATGGTTTGATTCTGTCCCTCTAGCAAACTTATTTGTCGCCTCAGTTTCGCAATATGAGCTTTAACCTAATCCAACAAAGAACCAATTTTTAAAATTCATCAAAACATACACCAACAATATAGTCTAAACTTTATATCAAAATATAAGAAAAAAACTGTAAAATGTTTTCAAGTAACCTGTTGACGAGCAGCTGCGAGCTGTAGTAACTCATCTGCTTCAGAGAAACTCATGAACCATTGTCCCAAACTATGATCTTTCGTATCACCTCTCTTTTTTTTTCCGGTATCTTCGACTTGCACTATAAAACACAAATAAGCATAGAATTTGTTGTGTGAGAAGACATTTTAAGGCAATGATGATCAACTAAACATAGAGAATGCAGAAGCCGAGAAGCGTATAGATAAGAAGATCATACTAGGAGCAGGCAAGTTGTAACCAGAGGGTAATCTTGGAAATGTCAAAGCCGGATGATTCTGAACCCTAGCTAGAAAACTTTCTGAAGGATCAGGAAACACAATCTCGTCGTAAGATTCCACAACAACAGGCTTCTTCATTGTCAAAGGACCTGATTCATCTTCTGGATATAACTTCAAATGATGATATCTGTTGTGTACAGAATAAACAACAATAACTCATAAGTAAACTCTCCATTAATTACTCGCATTTTCGACTAACAAAGAGCTATTTAGTAAGGACTTACAAACTCAATGGCTTGTCACAGACATCACTGTGGAAATGCAATGTGATTGCAATCTCGAATTCTCCCCAACCAGCTTCTGAAACCTCGAATGGAGGCTCTTGGATAACTCTAGTTGGGTTATTGAAACTAGAATGAAGCTGAAAAACCACTTTCTTGATTACAACACTGATATCTTCATTTGTTGCTCCTCTAACATATACAGACCACTTGTGAGATTGATACCTGCATAAACATTATAAACAAAGGGCACAAATTCAAGAAAAATTTAATGAAAAATAAACACTTTTTCTTAAGGGTATTGTCAAAGTATAAACTTTATAAGTTTTCTATTCAAAAAAACTAAAACACTAACAACAACCAATAAACCCAACTGTAAATTTACAAAAACAGTTTTTTCTTTCTAACGGTAATGTCAAAATCGGAACTTTTTAACTTTTCTTATGGAAGTAAGAACTTTGTGCCACTATTTCAAAAGAACTAAAACAGTAATCTAAAAACCCAAATTGTTTCATTACAAAAATTTCGAAAAGAAGTTGAATGTCAAACTAGTTAAGTTGTAAGAGATACTAAAACATTACTCAAATTGTTTCATTACAAAATTTGAAACTAGTTAAATTCTGAGAGATAACTTACTCGCTAGCCTTCTTGCCAAGCCAGAATGCAACATTACCATACACAATTGGAACACTTATTTCAATGTCTTTAAGCTTCTTCTGTTGATTAAACCCAAAAATAAAAATAAAGAAGAGATTTTTAGTAGTCTTATAAGCTTTTGAACATTACCATATTCAAAATTGAAGAGGTTACAAAACAAAATCAGTGGTTTATGTTGATTAAATCGATTAAATAGAAATGAAAGGAGGAAAAAAGACAAACCTTTTCGTCGGATTTAGTCATCTTGGTTTTGAGAGATTTGAGAGTGGGTTCGCTAGTTTCAAGCTGATCTTGAGCTTGTTTCTTAGATGAAGAGGTGTTCGTCATTTCTTCTGGGAAATTAAGGATTTCATTCAGATAAAATTAAGGCCAAGATTGGTTTGGTCTTCTTCTTCTACTTCTTCCTCGTACTCTGATTTCTGATTTCTGAGCAGATAATCTCAATCACGTGAAGGTATCTCATCTGAGGAAGAGACATAACAAGACTTGATTCAAACTCGGCTTATCTCCATACATCTGTCTTTAGGATTGCCGATGGTTCGGTATAAAACAGATCCAAACGGCGATTTCAACAAAACGATTTCTTTCTTCACCTTTGGTTTAGGGTTTGTTTTTTTAAGAAATAATTATTTCATCTACTCATGTGTAAGGCCCAATTCTATTTAGTTACTGAGGCCCAAATTTAAAAATTTACTTTTACCGAGGTTCAATTTTGGGCGTTAATGGTAGTAGTTTTTAGATGTTTTTTTCTTTTCAAAAATGAATTAATTAACCAATCAAGATTATACGAGAAAAGTGGGGTTTCTAAAAAATAGAGACTCTAAATTTTAGTAGTTTTCAAATTTTTAAACAAAACCCAAAACACACTTTGATATTTATAAGTTTCATTTATGTTATTTTTTTTCTTGTAAAATTCAAAACTAAAAACCAAAATCTATAAACTAAAAACCATTTTAAAAACCTCAAACATCCATGGCTTTTGTTTGATCACCCAAAATGTTTAGGGGTTTTAAAGTTGTTTTTAGATTCTAGATTTTGGTTTTTGCAAAACAAAATAATAGTAAAAAATAGAAAATTTAAAATAAATTGTTCAACACAAGCTCATCAAAATGGATTTTTGGAATTTGTTTAGAAATTTACAAAAACTACTCAAATCTATATTCTCTGTTTTTTTTAAAAATCCATTTTTTATAATTCTGATTGGATAAATAAATGATTTTTTTAGAAAATCAAACACCAAAACTTATCTAAAACACTATTACCATTGAACGCCTTAAATGTAATACATTTTGTTGGATAATTTGAAGATTTTTCTTACACCAAAACTCAAACTAATCATTGGAGCTCTACAAATGGCTATGTTGCAAAATGTAAAAAAAAAAAAATTAGACACATGAAGAAAATCAATTTCTAGCGTAAATCAACAATCAGGACACATCCTTGGCGTAAGCGATATAAATGGTTGCTTAGGAACATAGAAAATGCATTTACAACTATATAATGGAGGAAAGAGAAGATAGTATAACTCGAAATGATAGGTAAGACGCTCTAACCAGGGTTCAGTTTTCCTTCAAACTTACAATGAAATATATAACACTACTAATGAGATACCAACATCAAATGAGTATCAAAAGAAGAGATAATATAATGATGAAAGAAGAAGTATTAGAAGGATGAAAGAAAATAAAATAGTCGAATATGAATCCCTTACAAATATGACGGCGTAATATGCAATGGAGAAGATGCTATAAAAACCCTAATTAGTTGAATTCATGAAAGAAGGCTCACATTTTATGTATTGTTTAGGGTTTTGACTCAGGTTGGGCCGATTCTGCCTAAAATAAAAATCACCCTTTATCTGAGCGGTTAACCCACCATAACTTTAAGTTTTAACTTTTTGAATTTTTAAAACAAATTTTCAGTTTATAGAGAATGTAATGTGATTGATTGATTATTATGTGAAGAGGTACAACCTATTTATATACACGAGAGAATATTCATTAAGATCTATGCATATCTTCTAACTTGGAGAAAAGGTAAGAAGTTTGGAGAGGAAGTAAGAAGCTTCTAGAATATTATCTCAATATATTGCAAGTCCTAGAATAAATTAATCAAAAATGTTATGTTATATCTCTTTTGTTTTTGGCTATCTCACCGGATCTCATGAGGACTTACTTTTTTAGTGCTCATTTTTCGTATGCAATTTGTCAAGCATTAATGCTAAGTACCACACGAGATCACGACGGATAGTTCTTAGAGTCGAACCCCAAATTTGATGTAACAGTTGTTAAAGATTTGACCGATAGACCAATAATGCTTACACCAACAAAATTCTTTAACAAAATATAAAATTATATAGAATAATTTTCTACAATAATTAGCCTAATCACAAGTCTCTAACAAAACTTTAACAAATAACCCAGTTTGGGATTATTTTAACAAGGAATAAAGAATAGACTTATCCTAACACCCAAACACTCTCTAAATCATTTCACAAAAAAAAAAAACCCCAAAGATTTTCATTTCTCGTTACAATCAATTTCATCAAAAATTCGTCTTCCTTGGAGACGACAATGCAGAGGTTTTGCACTAAGCTACGTTCCATTTCCGTTCAATCAAATCGGAATCTCTCTTTTACCGTTGCTCCTCACCGTCTGATTCACCATTCTCCTTCTCCGAGTCGTCACTTAACAACCCTAGGTTTCGCTAATACGAGCAAATGGAGCTTTGTTCCCGCCGCCGGAGTTTCTCCGTTGAATTCTAGCTCCATGGTCTCTACATTTTTTCCTCATCATGTAAGTTTCCGAAACTTCGATTCATTTGTTAATTGTTTGATTCTCGAGATTGTGAAATTGGGTGAGAAACGAATCGACTCCGAGTTCACTGTTTTTGTTAGGTTTAGATTTAGCTTTAAGTTCTGAACTGTGAGTTCACTTTATATTTTGAATCGCTTCTGTAGAATCATAGGAAACAGAATCTTCCTGGCTCTGATTGTGGATTGAATCTACTTCAATAGGGAATAGGATTAATGAATTATTCATAGAACGTTAAATAGCTCTTGCATTTTGATATCATGTTGTTTAATCCAATTGATACAAGTGGTTGCTTCGATAATAGTACACATATGTGTTCTTTGGAATCTGAACATTCGAATTCCGTGTTCCTTGTTTAACCATGGGAAACAGAACCGTCCTGGCTCTGATTGCGGGTTATCTGAAACGCGGAAAAGGATGATTTTTTCTTAGAATGTTAAGTAGCTCTTGCATTTTTGTTATTATGTTCTTTCCAGCGAACTGATAAAAATGGGTTCTTGTATAGTATCATTACCAACTGTGCAAGTGTAGCATCACTCAGACTCTTATGTACACTCATTTCTTCGGAAAGCTTAAGATATGGTAGGACCAGTTTCGGGTTTATATGTGTTGCATCATGAGTCTTTAATAGCAATCACAGTAAAGAAAAAAAAATCTGTGTTTCTTCCTAGTTTTTAACATCAATTTGTATCTGATTGCTAATCTTTTTTTTTCTCTGCATTCAGTTTGTTCAAGTACGGAATATCACTTCCAAGGAAAAAATGGCAAAATGGAAGAAGAAGTGGAGACCTAGGACTCCAATCACATCTAAAGTCAAGAAAATCAAGATCAAGTTTTATTCGTGCGTTCTGATTCCAAGTTTCGATATCATCAAAGTTTTTTAAGTGGAAAGTTTTGCGTTTTATATTCTTTGAATCTATATCTCAGGTCATACAAAGACAGGTTTAAACCACTGAATGATGGTACCATCCGTCGTTGGAAAGAAGGCAAGCGCCACAACGCACACTTGAAGGTAAACTAACAACACCGTATTCCTTATTCTATAATATAGAATCTCTCTCAAAGTTTATTTATTCATTTGGCCAATGCTCTGGAATAACAGTATGATAACAACTAGGAAACTACAGAGATGTTTAGCATAGAAGTTGTGATTGAACTTGTTTTTAACTTTGAGGTCTTCGGTATTTCCTTGTTTAGCTAAATAGCTAGATGGTAGGCAAAGTTGTATTTACAATACCATCTCTGTTTGGTTTCAACTTTCAACATCTGTAATGTGGAAGATATCTGGGTCGGGTTGGTAAATGTCATGAGTAATGAATTTGTTGTTACTTAATGCAGTCAAAGAAATCGAAGCGTAGATTGAGACAGCCTGGACTAGTACCACCAGCATATGCCAAAACCATGAAGAAACTCGGTTTCTGCGCTTGAGAGATCAAGAAAGAAACAGTATTGATTACGATGAAAGCCAGTTTTTTTCCCGATAATTTTGCCACTGGTACCCAAAAATTTAATCATCCTTTAGTTATTTTATGTTTCTTTCAGTGTTTAACCTTAGTACCGAGTAATAAATTGGCATTTTGGTTCTTTTACTGATGTTTTTGAAATCTTGTGAAACTTTGTCTTTTATATGATTGAACTTACCAATTTATTAAGACTTTTATCGATTTCGTTGAATTGAAAGGAACAAACAAGTTTTGCTGCCAAAGAAAGAAAAGAGAGAAGAAAACACGTTTGGTCGGTTTAGTATTCTTTTATCGGACCGGTATGATTCTGGTTAAAGGAGTTGTACCGGATGTGTTAACCGAGATGTGATTGTGAATTGAGAATTTCACCCATTTTCATATTTGGTTCTTATTTTGGTTAGGACAAAATGGAGAATTCAACATCGCGCGTGAGCCGTGAAGTGGTCATTGAGCCACGTGTATTTTATGTGTGGGTCCCAATCCAACAAACGTAAAGACAAAAAGGCTATCAAGTCGTCCACGTGTCTTTTTGGAAATTACCATTATGTCCCCACCGTCGAACATGTGACTTTCAGATTATTCTATTCTCCTTGTCCACCGGCGAATATTCCATGCTGGCAGTCTACGTGACATGCTCGCCCCATGCACTTTGTGTTTCGTCGTAATTATTCTTTTTAAAAGCTTAATTTTTAATAACCATTTATTATTTTTTTAATAACCAAACACACAAATCCACCAAAAAAAAATAACCAAACACACAAAGAAAAAGGTTTTATGTCGCTCTCGTCGGAGTCTTGACGCCGGGCATCACTCATCAACGAATACATTTTTTTGTCAACAATAAAAAGAGCTATATAAAAACAAGAAAATACAATAGAAACTATATATTATCAATAGTAAAAATTATTTTGATTGATTATTCGGAAACGATTGATGTGTAATATTACTATTTTGGTTGAACCATTTCCTATATTTATTCCTTCTCTCAAACCTAAGACTATCCCGACAACACATAAAATATAAATTTATATGATACCTAAATAAAGGACCAACATAGAGAGAGATTGATTGTATGAGAATGAGACAAAACCTTTAGTAATAATTAAGTTATTTGATTTTAAATTCCTAAATCTAACATTGAATTTCAAAATCATAATTCCCCCAAAAATATGTTCTTTTGACATTAGTAAACAAATATCCATGATGCGGGCCATGTTCCTCTCTCCCATGTTACGATTCTAAATAATAAAGTACGTATTCATTTATTTTACTTTACAATGCGACAAAAATATAAGGTTTAACATCATGGACATACATTAAAACGGCGAGTAATCTTTTAAGATATATGCGTTTGGTGATTGCGTTTGGACCACGATGTATGTGAAATGCGATAAATCATTATTGATGTTCTGAATCTACTAAAAATTGGCCATATTATGTTGTTGTGTGACTTGTGTGTTGTGTCGCATCTAAACAAAATTTCCGCAACATAAATACCGACTTTTTTTTTTCTTTAACTATGCGAATATAGTTCCACATGAGTACGTACATGACAAGGCATTTTAATCTTTTTAATTCCTAGATTGTGTAATTTTTAGAATGATGTGCTAGTTCATTCGGTTTGTTCTCGCAATGTGCAATTTTTTTTTTGTATTTTCACTATGTGTAGCTAATTTTTTTATAGTCGTTTTTAAATATTTGAAGTTAAAATGTAAAATATAAAAAGTGTAAAATATAGCATATGTATATACTATATACACATACATATAAGCGCCGTCTCAACGGCGAAAAAGTGGCCGGCATAATTTTAGTTTGAGAAATAAATATTAGAATTTTAAATACTTTTAAAATATATTTTTTTTTGTTTCTTATATATTTTACACAGTAATACATATTTAAAAAAAAAAGATGGAATAAAAAAAACGAAGGTTGACGTTAAGTGACGAATCATGTCTCCACTTCTCCTCCTTCATCATCACCCCCGACGACCTTTTATTTTCTCTCTTTCTCTTTCTTCTTTCTCTGTTCTCTCTCAGATTTTTCCTTTTCTCTTTCTTCATCAATCATCACACATCTTTCTACTTCTCTCGTCCTCTCATCGTCGATTTCGGCAATTTTCACTTTATCCACGGTTACGATTCTTTTTTCGATCTCAACCTCCGGAAGAAAAAAATAATTTCCAAGTTAGATTTCTTCTGGCTGATTTTCCCGCCATTATTTATATATATCTGAGAATTTTCTTAGAATCGAAAGAAAATGGAGAGAGTGAATCTGGGAGGTTCAGGTTATGAAAATGGCGGAGTTATGATGACTAGAGATCCTAAACCGAGGCTGAGATGGACGGCTGATCTTCACGATCGCTTCGTCGACGCTGTAGCAAAGCTCGGTGGCGCTGACAGTAAGCTTCTTCCTCTTCTTCTTCAAATTGTGATAACCGGTTTCACATTTTATAATTCCGGTTTACTTTGGTCTGGTTTGATTATACAGATTGATTAATTTCTTTAATTAGTCTACTTATTTGCTTGCTTTAATGACATTTTGCTTTGTCGATTGATCTGTAGAAGCAACTCCTAAATCGGTTCTGAAGTTGATGGGATTAAAAGGCTTAACATTGTACCATCTCAAGAGTCATTTACAGGTCTAAAATTTATTCGAATTTTAATGTATAATGTCTACATTCATTTTGGATATTTTACTTACATATTTTTTTCTATAAATATAAGTGTATATTGGTAATTTAAATTACATTCCGACATTTCACAAAATTTATCCAATTGCACAATTTTATGCAAATTTTCATTTTGCAGCATAATTTTATTTTATGCAATTACACGATTATGCAATGTGACCGATCTGAATACGTGTTTTGTATGTGCAGAAGTATAGACTTGGTCAACAACAAGGGAAAAAACAAAATCGAGCAGACCAAAACAAAGAAAATGCTGGTATGTATATATGTTTGTATGATCATATCAATGTAACACAAGAATTATATGATGGATCTAAGGAATATATATATATATATATATAGATGACATTTGAGAAACCAAAGATTAATTTTTTTTCTTACAGGAGGAAGTTCATATGTGAATTTCGACAATTGTTCTCAAGGAGTAGTCTCAAATGAATCAAGATTTGATAGCCATCAAAGGTATTATTATATTATGAATATGAATATATATGTTTTTCTTGATCTCAATGAATTTGTAAACTTGGTTTAACAAAATGTTAATGAATTACGCGCAGACAAAGTGGGAATGTACCTTTTGCAGACGCAATGAGACATCAGGTTGATGCGCAACAACGGTTTCAAGAACAGCTTGAGGTAACAAGAAAGGAAATAAATATTTTCTTTGGTCTCTTAAAACTATCAAAAAGCAAATATGAATCGAGTTTTACGGTGTATAGGTGCAGAAGAAACTACAAATGAGAATGGAGGCACAAGGAAAATATTTATTAACATTACTAGAGAAAGCACAGAAGAGCATAACTTGTGGTAATGCAGCAGATACAGAGAAGGGTCAATTCTCGGATTTCAATCTTGCGCTTTCGGGACTTGTAGGAGATGATCATAAGAACGTTAAGGCGGGTTTGGTTACCAATATGTCAAACCTTAATGGCGATTCGTGTGAACATTTTCGATTATGTGGAGGAGGAGAGAATATAGAAACCGGAGATGCAGGTGTTAGACCGGAATCCGGTTTTGTGCACTTTGATTTGAACTCTAAAAGTGGGTATGATCTCTTGAATTGTGGGAATTATGGGATTGAAGTGAAGCCAAATGTGATTGCAGATAGACATCAATAGGTATAAGAGCCATTGTCTTTCAGTTACTTTTCATTCATTCCTTTTATTTTTTCCTTGTAGAATGTTACACATTGGCTTCATGTTTTCTTCAGAGTCAAATATCAAAATCTCTTTGAAGTCCATTGAAGCAGTGTTAAAAATATCAGCTAAATAATTTGGGTTTAACTAATAAGTTATGTTAGCTTAGAGGTATTGAGTTTATTAGTGGAGGTTATGGATCGGTCATAGGAACGCATAGAGGTTATTGTGATATTTGAAAATATTGGTATTCATAATCTTTAGAAAGTTTGATTTTTTCAAAAAATATCTTAAGATTGTGAACCGGTTTATTCAAAATTGTGATAGTTTTTAGAAGATCTTATTTATTGAGGAATAATTGAGAAGGATAATCAAATTCTCTTTTTTTTTTTTGTATGAATGTAAAATTTATTCATGAAAAAACCATAGTTACAATATATGTAAAATTGTTATGAATCTAAGTGAATTGTCATATCCAGTTCTGGTCCATGAAGTTCGGCCCGGCCCATCACTTAGCCGACTTAAAGACTTAGGCGGTTGTACTTTTCCTTTTCTCATTAGGAATACGTGATGTATGAATCCTATATATAAAGGATCGATGTAACCTCATTATATTCATTCATAAACATAAGCAATAACACAAGAGATATTCTCCATAACCTCTCTCGTTTCTTAACACGTTATCAGCACGATTCTCTAAAAACCCTAAGCTAAAACCTCCGACAACAAAACCCTAATCTCAGCCGCGTCGATCACAAACCAGCCGAAGCTCGCCGAAGATTCTCGAAGCTCGCCGAAGATTCTCGAAGCTCGCCGACTGGATTCTCGATCCTCGCCGCGACAACAAGTACCTGTTCGACGATAGTTCATACAGCCTATCAACGGTTACGGCGAACTAAAAGAACAATCACAAAAGTTAAGGTAACCCTAAATCTGAAAACCCTAAAACCTTAAATCGGTAAACCTAGTTAAACTAAGAATCCATAAACCCTAAAACATGATCATATGTCTCGGTGTTTTTCCAGACATATGTTCTGATGGTTCCATGAAATTTAAAATTTGATTCGAGATTGCATGTTTGATGGAGTGTCGCAAGACATGGATATTCATGTTTGATTAATTGTTTGATTTGCTTGATAATTACACCAAGGTTAAGATGAATTTTACTAAAGAATTATTAAAACCCTAATCCGTAAATTGCACATAATACATAAACCCTAAAACATATATTCGTGATATTTACTCATGCAAGTGATTGATTTTGTTTTATGAATTACACGATGAGATTAATTTATTAATGAATTATGAAACCCTAATGGAAAATTACACATAAACTTATAAACCCTAATGGAATTTGTGCATGGACATATAAACCCTATTTTCGTGAAATTTACTTTAACATAAATTGTCACAAATTAAAATCTGATCAGCATATAGATAACTAGAACTCGCATGCTGATTATCTCGAACATATAATTTGCTAGGTTGCCGGTTAGGTTATTATCGCATAAGTTGATTTTGCATCATTAAATAAATCCGCATGCATGATAATTTTTGATAATACGTTAAGAATTTTGTGATAATGATATGCATGATCTCAGATGTCGAAAATCAACAACTTGGACTATGCTGCCCTGAATCTCTCCGGAGACAATTATCTTCAATGGGCATTGGATACAAAGATAAACCTAAAGTCTAAAGGACTCGGTGAATACATAGTTGAAGGGAATGATGAGAATGAAAGAAATAGATACAAAACAATATCCATCATTCGCCACCATCTTGTGGAGGGTCTTAAGGACCAATATCTCACTATTGAAAATCCCATGGACTTTTGGAATGAATTGAAAGTAAGATATGATCACCATAGAACGGTGATATTACCAAAGGCCAATTTTGATTGGAGAAATTTGAGATTCCAAGACTTTAAGTCTGTGGAAGAATATAACTCGGCAATGTTTAAGATAGTCTCACAATTGAAATTGTGTGGTGAGAAGGTAACCGACCATGATATGTTGGAAAAGACTTTCTCCACATTTCATACTAATAATGTGTTGTTACAACAACAATACCGTGAGAGGGGATTTGAGACATATTCAAAATTGATCTCTTGCTTGTTGCTTGCCGAGCAAAATAATACTCTCCTTATGAGGAATAGTGAGACAAGACCTCCCGGATCAGCCCCGCTTCCCGAAGCGCATGCGGCCACAAATGAAACAAATGAAAAAGAGGTTAACCACGTCCAAAAGAATTTTAATAATTATGGCCGAGGACGTGGTGGTAGATGGCAAGGACGTGGCCGAGGAAATTTTCATCCTTATGGCCGAGGCCGCGGATTTCAAAACAATTCTAACCGTGGAAGTGGTCGAGGTCGCGGTTTCCGCAATGACTATAACCGTGGTAATACTTCACAACCACAAAACTCGACCGGCAAAGGAGTGTGCCATAGATGTGGAATGGACAATCATTGGGCTAAGACTTGTCGTACTCCCAAGCACCTCACTGACCTCTACCAAGAAAGCCTTAAAGGGAAGAACCCGGAAACTCACATGATGGAACATAATGATGAAGGGGATTTTGACCATGAGAAAGATGATTTAATGGAATATGAGACTTCCGATATTCTAAAGGAAACATGTTGATTCGACATTTGATTTTCATATTTGCTTTGTGTTTTATTTGCTTGCTTTTATGTTTTGGATTTTACTTTGTTATTGAGTTATGAACTTAAATGAATAAAATGGGTGATATTTTCTTTAAAGGATGAATGATGATATGGATGCATTCGTAGTGGATAATGGATCAAGCCACACGATTTTAAAAGATAAAAGATATTTCATTGATCTTGTGCTTAAGAGTGCAAATATGACCACTATTGCGGGTATAGCAAATTTGATTAAAGGCCACGGGCAACCCCATATTTTATTACCTAAGGGCACGCACTTAGACATTGCTAATGCGTTATACTCACCCGACTCCAAGAGAAACTTGTTGAGCTTTAGAAACATTCGTATGAATGGTCTTCACATTGAAACTATGGGCCAAGGAAACCAAGAGTTCCTTCAAATATATGAAATTGTCCAAGGACATAAGAAAGTCATAGAAACCATACCCGCCATTGATACTGGTCTATATTGTGCTAAGATCAACATGATAGAAGCAAATGCCACGGTAAATAAAGAGATTACCGAGAACTTCACTTTTTGGCATAACCGGCTAGGCCACCCCGGTTCTAACATGATGCGAAAGATAATGGCAAATACTAAAGGGCACACATTAAGAGTTATCCCAAAGAATCTCACGTGTGAAGCATGTTCACTAGGGAAACTCATAACTAGGCCATCACCGGTTAAGATAACAAAGAAAAATATAGGTTTCTTGGAAAGGATCCAAGGAGACATTTCATGGACCAATATACCCACCTTGTGGGACATTTAGATATTTCATGGCTCTTATTGATGCATCCACGAGATGGTCCCATGTCCGCCTTCTATCAACTAGAAACTTGGCATTTGCAAGATTACTTGCTCAATTGATCCGGTTAAGAGCACACTTTCCAGACATTCCTTTGAAAACCATAAGGCTTGATAATGCCGGTGAGTTTACGTCCCAAGCATTTAATGACTATTGTATGTCCATGGGGGTAAGTGTTGAGTACTCAGCACATGTACATACACACAACGGTTTAGGTCATTCATTAAACGGATACAATTGATTGCTAGACCATTGTTTATGAGATCAAAACTCCGGTCTCAGCTTGGGGACATGCGGTTTTACATGCAGCCGAAGTTAATTCATAGGCCATCTAGTGAACATAAGTATTCCCCATCCCAATTGATTACGGGTCAAGAGCCAAACGTGTCCAATCTTAAAACATTCGGATGTGCCGTTTATGTACCAATAGCTCCACCACAAAGAACAAAGATGGGACCTCAAAGGAGGATGGGGATATATGTTGGATATGACTCTCCTACTATCATTAAATACCTTGAGCCAACCACGGGTGATATGTTTAAGGCCAGGTTTGCGGATTGTCATTTTGATGAATCCGTCTATCCAACATTAGGAGGAGAAAAAGATAAGCTGGTCAAGGAAATAACATGGAATCATACGTCCTTAAAATGGCAAGATCCTCAGACTCAAGAGTGTGAATTAGAAGTCCAAAATATTATACATTTGCAAAAGCTAGCTAACCAATTGCCAGATTCCTTTGCTGACCCGAATAGAGTGACTAAGTCATATATACTAGCCGAGAATGCACCTATTAGAATTGATGTTCAAGAGGGACACAATCAAGATGCTACACATTCTAAAATACGCCTAAAACGTGGCCGGCCAATAGGTTCCAAGGATAAGAACCCTCGGAAAATAAGAAAAGGTGCTAAACCCGTGGATAGAGAAACCGAGGTTAATGGAACCACAGACATAACTGAACCGATGGTACCAATCAATGATGCTCGGGACGTCGAGCTTCATGGTCCGGAAGTTCATGATAATAATGAGATCTCAATGAATTATGTTATGTCTGGGATAAAGTGGAATAGAAAGAGCGTAGATATCAATGATATATTTGCATGCAATGTAGCACTTGAGATTATGGATATTAATGAGGATCTAGAACCCACGTCAATATACGAGTGCACTCAAAGTAAAGATTGGAATAAGTGGAAAGAAGCTATAAACGTGGAGTTGAATTCATTAAGGAAAAGGGATGTCTTTGGAAAGATAATACGGACACCCAATGATGTTAAACCAGTTGGACACAAATGGGTCTTTGTGAAAAAGAGAAATAAGAATGGTGAAATCGTGAGATAAAAGGCACGACTTGTTGCACAAGGGTTCTCACAAAGACCGGAGATAGATTATGAGGAAACATACTCCCCTGTGGTGGATGCTACAACTTTTAGGTTCTTAATAAGTTTGGTTATAAAAGAGAATTTGGATTTACGGCTCATGGACGTAGTGACCGCATACCTATATGGTCCACTGGATAATGAAATTTATATGAGAGTCCCCGAGGGTATTGAGCTCAAAGATAAGAAAAGTTCCCGGGAAGAACATTGTATAAAGTTAAATAAAGCCCTATATGGATTGAAACAATCGGGTCGGATGTGGTACAATAGATTAAGCGAGTACCTAGTAAAAGAAGGCTATAAAAACGACCCCATTAGTCCATGTATTTTCATAAAGAAATTTGATAAGGGGTTCGTGATAATTGCTGTGTATGTGGACGACCTGAATATTATGGGGACCTCTAAAGAAATAACCCAAACGGTTGAATACCTTAAGAAGGAATTTGAAATGAAGGACTTAAGAAAAACAAAGTTCTGTTTGGGGTTACAACTTGAGTACGTCAACAATGGAATCCTTGTGCATTAAATGACTTATACCGAGAAAGTACTCAAGAGATTTAACATGGATCAATCTCACCCATTGTCTAGCCCCATGGTTGTGAGATCGCTTGATTTGGATAAAGATCCATTCGATCCAAAGAGAGAAAATGAGAAAGTCCTTGGACCCGAAGTGCCTTATCTTAGTCCTATTGGAGCTTTGATGTATTTGGCAAGCCACACTAGGCCGGATATATGTTTTGCTGTAAACCTATTGTCTAGGTTTAGCTCATGTTCGACACTAAGGCATTGGAACGGGATTAAGCACATTTTGCGTTACCTACAAGGAACGAAGGACTTGGGTTTATTTTATACTAACCAATGCAAAGATAGTTTGATTGGATTTGCGGATGCAGGTTATCTCTCGGATCCACACAATGCAAGGTCTCAAACCGGCTATGTTTTTACGCATGGTGGTACAAACCATTGCGGCTACATCATCCAACCATGCCGAGATATTGGCAATACATGAGGCAAGCCGGGAGTGTGTTTGGTTGAGACTAATGACACAACATATACGAGTTGATTGTGGGATGACCGAAGGAAAGCAAGAACCAACGGTTCTATATGAGGACAATGCAGCCTGCATAGCACAGCTTAAGGACGGATACATTAAAGGTGATAGGACGAAGCACATTTTGCCAAAGTTCTTCTTCACACACGATTTGCAAAAGGCCGGAGAAGTTCAAGTACACCAAGTACGATCTAGTGATAATTCAGCGGACCTATTCACCAAGGCGCTTCCAACATCAACACTTAAGAAGCTTATACATCAAATTGGAATGCGCAGATTGAAGGACATTCAGTGAGGTTCGAACAGGGGAGTTTCACGTGTTGTACTCTTTTTCCTTATCTCGGTTTTGTCCCAATGGGTTTTCCGAGAAAGGTTTTAATGAGGCAACATCCAAAGCGTGTTACGAGCCCTATTACGGATATGACATTCAAGGGGGAGTGTTATGAATATAAGTGAATTGTCATATCCAGTTATGGTCCATGAAGTTCGGCCCAGCCCATCACTTAGCCGACTTAAAGACTTAGGCGGTTGTACTTTTCCTTTTCTCATTAGGAATACGTGATGTATGAATCCTATATATAAAGGATCGATGTAACTTCATTATATTCATTCATAAACATAAGCAATAACACAAGAGATATTCCCCATAACCTCTCTCGTTTTTTAACAAAAATCGAATTCTCTTTTTGTTTAGAAATAATCTGATATTGGGAAATATCTTTTTTAATATCTTTAATTCTCTGCTCAATTATTTATTTTTCTTTTAAAAAATAAGTGAGATTAGATTTTAGTAATAGCATACTCGTAATAATCTACAAAATAAATGTTTATTTTTATCAGTTACTTTGTGAGAGCGATATATTATGTTTTTGTTGGAAACAATTCTTTAAAAGTGAGAGTATAATAAATAAAAAAAGTGAGAGCAATATATTAAGCATCTTTGAAAAATCGCTTTTCAAATTATATAGGATTCTACGTTACAATATCCAGTGATTCAGTTAATTAATTTGTGTTCGTTTAAAACTGAGATTAACCAAAGAGGTGGTGGTACCACAAAACATTTTTTAAAAGTATGAACTGAAAAAAGTATGAACCGAAGGCCCGGAACTCCCGCGATTTATCAAAAAATAATAAAAAAATCTAAGATTAAATTTTGTTATGCGAAAATAAATTAAAATTTATTTTTGTACATCATTTAAATGGACAACGTTTAATACATTATACAATTTCTATTAGAGTTAGATTCCCGTTGAAAAAGCGTAGAGATAAATCGTTAACCACTTAATTAGAAATATTTTTCAAATTAGAATTCTTTTATTTTTGTTTTGAGAATTTGCACCATATATATGCCACATGATTTTAAATTAGGAATCTATCCATGAGCATGTATGTATAAGACCAAGGTTTTAAATTAAAGTTGAATTAAAAGTAATTAAAATTAATTCAAATCAACATAAATTAGTTAGAACCGGTTCTTAAATTAGAGGTTTTAGAAACCTTATAACTTGTGACGTGTCAGCACGTGAGTGGTTGAAATAATTAAAAAAAATTTCATTTTTTTTCCTTTTTCTCTTCTTCGCGACCTCTTTCTCTCTTCTCCAAAAATCATCTCTCTCTCGCTGAAGGTCGCCAATGGAGGTTCATCGCTGGCGGTGCTGGACTTCTTGATATCGCCGTCGTTCTCAAAAGCTACGCCGATGATTCGACCCCGGAAGCTATCGGATTCGCCGCCGGAGCTTTCACGCATCTTCACGACGCGTTTCCTTTCACTATGACGAAAGCTAGCGATGTCTATTGCTTCAGTCTCAAGAGCTGTTTCTTCTTCTCGATTCTACTTCTGATAACTCGTGAGTATATATATCTAATCTCTCTTATACAAGCAATATTGATCTGATTTTGCAAAATTAGGGTTCTTTGATGTAATTTAGGGTTCTTCGTTCTTAGTGAAATTAGAGTTCTTTGAATCAATAAGCAGACTCTGTTTTTGTTATTAGGCATGATTGACTTCTGATTTTAAGCATAGATTATTTAAATCGGCTGATGCAAGTTGATATGATGGAACTTAGATATAGAGAGTTAGAATTGTTTGGTCACATGATAGCTCTTCCATATAGAGATAATCCTCATGATTCTGTTATTGATATGCACTTCGGTTTTGGTCCAAATGATGCCTATTTCTTTCTGATGTAGTTTCCTCTAAACTGTCGTAAAAGAGGTTTTTTCCTATGTTTTGTATTGATCATGAAAAATGATAGACAACATAGTTTGTCTTTTCTCTTCGTAAGCAAATGGTGGTCCATGTGTTTTACTAACAAAATGCTTTGACCTGAGGAAATGACTGTTTGTTTGTGACATGATATGGTACACATGTTCATATACATGCATCATATGGATAAGATTAGAACTCATTTAATTACAAAACTAACTAGGTCTGTCTTAACAATATATAACAGACTCTTAAGTATCTCGGTTCTTGCATAGAGTCTAATGAATCTTGATTCGTTTTTACAACTTTTGTTCTGTTCTTGCAGAAGTTGCGCTCATCGTCTTCAAGACTCGTGGCCAGAAGTTGCGCTCATCGTCTTCAAGACTCGTGGCCTCAGAATCTCTTTATTATAGTTAGATTTATTTGGTTTTATGTTAGGTTTCTTAATATTGATTCTTTATGTTTGGTTTCTGTAGGCAAATTGAAACATTTAGAGATGTTTTGGATATTCTTTATATCTAATCGACCAGTTTCGCTTCTTGGTTTGGTTAATCTTATTGTGCTTTAAACATAATTGTTAAGAACCCCTAATGAGGTTTTACCATTGGAGAAAGAAAAAATTTAGAACCCTTATTAATGAGTTATTATCATTTAATTAATCAAAATTTATAATAAAAAAATTGGTTAGAACCCTCATGGGTTCTAACTATTGGAGATGCCCTAACGATTCTTCTTTTTTTTTTTTTTTTTTTTTGTATAACTGTTCATCAAACATTTTCACTATACCTACTCAAATATTTATGTTCTCTCTCCAAATCAAACAAATGATCGACTCTCCACCTCATTAATTTTTTTTATGTTTGATTTTACCCTCCGTTCACCGGAATGGTGATGAAACAAATTCCGGTGATGAAAAGAGTTCATATTCTTCAATGTAGAAAAGAGTTCATATTACCAAGACTCAGGAGCAAAACAGATGAAGATGAAGAATGGTGATGAAAAATAACATGTGTAGCTCAATCTCGTTCTTGATTTTTGGTTTAAATGTTGGTACTTAGTCGTAAATATAATGCTAATTAACAATAAATTTTTAAAAATTTATAGTTGCTTAAATAGATTTTAGCTCAACTTCTACCTCGTCTTTGACCAAAGGTATAATACTCATTTGTATGTGATTGTTGTGGCCTTTTATGTTACACTCGTTTGGCCATTACAACAGTAGGATTTCCTAGAGAGAATTCAGAATCATTTAATTAGTAATTAGCTTGGATTGTTGTCTGGTTCATAATTGTTCATTGTAGGGTTTATAGATTGTTAATTACGTTCATGATTGTTTATTGTGGGGTTTGAAACTGTATATGCTTGAAACCTTGTTAATTTGTGTTATCTGTTAATCTCAAATTGACCATTTTTTACATTTCACATTTGAAATTTGTAGCTACAAGTACGGTAGACGACCAAGGCTTTCAGGAAAGGTAAGCCCTAAAACAACTTTAGGATGTGTTTGATCTTGCACTCCCTACCTGATGAGACTCAATCCTATTCGTAAAAGGTCACGTATAAGGGCACAAGGATTAGGGAAGGCGACAAAGCATTTATACTTATGACTCTCTCTATATGTGCTTGTCTTGTTAAAACATCTAATAGAATAAGAGTGATAGACATTGTTGAGCTGGAGTAATGTCGATTGCAAACTTGTATCAAACAAATTAAAATAAGAAAAAAACTAGACTTTTCTTGTGACTAATGAGACCATAGGTGTTTTTACTTGTCTTGCACTAGAGAGTTTGAGATGATTTATCCCCAAAAAGAAGGTTTTAACTCTATCTCCAGTCTATATATTATTTGGTTTGGGTTTGCCTTGAAACAGATAAAAGTCTTGAAAAAAGCATGATTTTTTTTTAATTTAGGTTGAAGAAAATAAATCTTCTGAAGCAAGACCTTGAATGCAAAAAAAAGGTTTAGCTATCTTCGATTTAGTTTGGTGTATTTTTTGGGTTTCAGTTTGCCTTCAAATAGATGAGTTTTAAAAAAAAAACATAGATTTTTTTTCCATTTATGCTGAAGTATATAAATCTATGAAGCTGATTTCATTGAAAGAAGCCAACATACTACAGTCAAACCTCTATAAATTAATAACATTGGTACCAATGTATTTTACAAAATTTTATTAATTTATCGTATTTATTAATTTATAAATATGATATTTGGGCCAAAATATCAATTAGGGACTAGAGAAAAATATTAATTTAGCAAAATATTAATTTATCGAGTATCAATTTATAGAAGTTTCACTATAGGTTGTAAAAGGCGGATTCCTCAAATTGTGTGTCATAAAATCAACAAGGTGAGTATCTCGTACAAATTGGATTGTTTGCGAAACACTAGATCAGTATGGCTCATACTTGTCTATTTTATATTTCTATGCTATAGAGCATCCACAATAGAGACCCAAGACATTGTGTCTTCTCGTGTGAGACCCACCATTTTTTTTTTTTACTTTAAAGAAAAAAAAATTTGATTTTTTAATGTCGCGACGAATCACGTCGCGACACGTGTTAAAAAAGGAAGACACAATGTCTTCCCAAAGACACAAAATATAATGGAAAGACACAAATCCACGTGGGACCCACGGGAAGACATCCACATGGGTCTCCATTGTGAATGGTCTAATGAGTAATTTAACATAGTATAAGAAAAATAACTCAATATCTTAATTAGGTACGCATTTATTATTATAAATAACTTTTTTTATTATCTTTGGCCTTTGCTTAGTAAGGTTAGTTAGTTTGACTAACTTTTTTTTACTTTTGTGTAAGCCAATTTTTGGAGGTTGTGCATGATTTAGTATTCACCAACTTGTATAGCCTTTGTTCTTAAAAAGATGTCAATTGTAACAGTTTATCTATCAATATAACCCAGATGTTAAAAAAAAAAAACACTGTTTGTAACATACAAATAAACTAAGATGTAAATCTTGACGGTTGTCCTTCTTGTAAAACCTAGATGTAAAACTTAAGTTTGGTATATGAAAGATTTTGGTCAAATTCAGGAGTTTCTGTCATTGCTCTAAATTGGATTCACGGTTTCAGTCACATGTCACATTTTGCTTCAGATTACCTTTTTGACTTTATAGATTCTTTGAAATAGGAGAGTCTTGTCTTCTGTTTGAGAGGTTTGTTTGGCTTTTTAAGCCCTTTTGTCATTTGGCTCGTTTTTGTAATTTTCATCCCTTTCAGCTCTTTTGCCTATTTGCAAGGGCGATTGTAATCTTAGCCAGTTTTGGTTTTAAAATAATTTCAGAAGTTAGTAAAAACATATTTATTATATAATTTCTAAATAATAAAAATATTAAAATAAAATTTATTTTTGTTGATATTTTGACAAAAAATATTCATTATAGAATTTATAAAATATTTTATATATTTAAAATAATGTATACTCCATGTAAAAACGAATCCATATCGGATCTAAATATTATAATTTTTAAATTTAATTATTAATAAAGTATGGTTATGGTGTTGCGCACATAACTTATAATTGTTAGTGTATATCACCATGCGATATCAATATTTGGTGTAGTACTTAGTGTATGTATTAGAACATTAATATAGTTTGTATGTGTAACCAATGGTGGATCTAGAAAAAATATATTGTATGGGGCACACAATTGTTTTTTAATATAAATTATTTAAAAATATTATTAATTTGATACTGACAAACATATATTTAAATTAACCATGCATTTATTATAAAAGTATAACATTTTTGCAAATAAATTTTTGAGAAATATACGGTAAAAACCATGTGATACTAGGCAAAAATTAGAGCTCATGGGAACATGATGCTAATCGGACAAGGAGTTTGAGGGCAGCAGTGATATAACGTCACCAACAATGCTAAATCATCTTTACATGTAAATTTAATAAATTTAGTATAGGACACACAGAGTTCCTAGAGATTTTAGGATCCTAGGCAAAAAAAAATATTATTCTATATGATTTGTTAATAGTAATTTTAAGATTAAAATAGTTGTAATTCATATACTATCTATATGATTATGATAATAAATGATGAATTTTGTGAATAATATTTTTCTAAAAATTTTAAACTATAAAGGATCATAAAAGAAACTAAATTAATTTTTTAAAAAATTATGTTTGTAAAAAATAATTGAAATAAATTATTGGTAAAATTTATAAGTAAGAATAATTAAATAGTGAATGAAAATAAAAAATATGGCAAATACAAAAAAATAAACATGTATTGACCGCAAAAATTGATTATGAACAATGAAAGATTTAAAAAACCAAGTGTTATAAGCAAGGATAAGTACTCTGAGTGGGAAAACAATTGGAGGAAACTTGAAAACTATTAGACCACTAAATATTTTGATATTTAGGGCCCTAAAAATTTATATAAAAACAGGACCTTAGACGAGTGTTTAAAATCTTCCTTACAAGGCACGCCCAGAGGACACATGCCCCACCCCTAAAAGCATTAACAAACAATTTTAAAAATGTCATAGGATCAGAAAATCAAGAGTTCATATTCACGTGAAATTAATTCATTGATTTAGAACATTCCTACTCTTGTAAAACAATTAATCGCTTTTTAATTCCTTTCTCCTGCCTTACTATAATGTAAAATGTAAAATATAAAATTAAAGACAGTGAAAGAAAATAATAAAGAAAGTGATCGAACATGAAGTTGATGTAAAGCTTTTGTGTTAGGAGAGAAGCTTAGGAACTATTCTGAATCCAGATTGGGAACTATAGCAGATGATAGCTCTATATGAGAAACCCTCACCGCCCCGATAAGCCGTTCTGGCAATTCTTCTGCTGTGTTCGCCTAAAAAAGCAATCTCGGGATCATCCAAAAGATTTGAAGGGGAGAACCAATCTTATTGATGTCAAAAGATTCAAAGTCATATAGTTTGTTAGATTCATTTACCTGTACAAGGAAAGCCATTTCAATAACCAAAGATGTGATTACGCCGATGACAAGACCGAGAACTCCATTTGCGACTGTGGATGAGCCGATATCTACATCTATCTACATGACAATGAAAATGTTTCTTTTGAGTTACGTTTTACAAGTATATAAGAGCTTTTAAGAAGTTAACAAAAAATGTGGGCTCACTTCTAAGTATGTTGGACCACGGATGTAGTTGCAATCCACTGCTTTACCGAGGAGACACGGGGTGCTTCCCACACTCTGCCTTACTATCCATGAACCCTGCGTAAGATTAGAGATTATGTGAATCGATTTGTTTTAGGATTTTACATAGAAAGTGTGTGAGAGACAAAAAGAGAGATACCTTGGGGACTAAAGGTATAAGCTTGAGTCTACTATTCCGAAATTCGTCATCACCATCAACAAATCGTTGGAAGAGCGACCCAGGTACAAGTTCTTTGGTCACGAAATAAAATACCATACTGTAGTGTGTTGATCCAGGAACCTACCAAAATACCGGTTTATATATCGATAATGATAACTACTTTTATAAGTTTGTACATTCTGTTGTAGCTAACAGGCAAAACTTACTTGAACATTTACTACCATTGAGAAAAGACCCTTCTCTGCAGCAACCTGAAACAAATAATAACATTCTAACTGAAATTTCCAAGTGACGGAAGAAGAAACCTCAAAGATAGATAATAGCACAGAGAAAGGTGATTGTATCTCTTACTTGAGCTGCACAGCCCTTGCGTCTAACCACATGATCGATTCTTTTAGTGTCTTTGAACCAATCAACGGCAACGAGATCCATTAGATGCTTCCCAGCAGGAATCTTCAGTAAAAGGTTGAATGAGCAGAATCAAAGAGGTTATTCGATGTAGAAGAATGTGCATCTTAATAATGCGTTCTAAATTAATTAGGTGAGAAATTACTACTAACCTTCCTTTTATCATCACAAAAACTTTTGCCACGGACTTTGAAATTGTTCCCATCAGAAATTCTCCAGCAGTTACGGGCATTTTCGTTATCATCGTGTCGTAGATTACCCGAGAAACAAGACAGATCAATGTCGAGAGCAGGTTCCTCCTCTGAGGTTTCAAATGCCATGAGAAATTCATAGAGGTTAGATACATTTTCACCAGATCACGTAGAACTTGCGCATTAATGATAAAACAAAACTATCAATTTCACCTGTTTTCTTGGCATCAGTCTCCTGCTTACTCGTTTCAGGCTGAAATGTAGTAAAGGTGAAGAAAGACTCAACTTAATCAAATATAAAAGTTCAAAAGAGAATGCTTGATAGGCCATACCTCTTGTTCAGATTCAGCTAGCTGAAACTCGTCATCGTCATCTGAGTCTTCATCCATTAGTACAGAGTTTCTGCTGGCACCATTTGTTTGATCAATAGAAAGGGAGGACTTGTGCTGAGGCTTTCCACCTTTACCCAAGGCTAAGGAAGAAGATGCCATATTAACCATAACAGGGATCCTGATTGGTTGACCTCTATCATCTGTCTGCGAGAACCACTCGCGCAAACCTGTGATGAGCATGAGTCCATGACTTAGAATGGCAGACGCAAAAGTGCGGTTTCAAGAAGAGCATAAGTCATTTTCTACAGCGATCTCAGTGGAAACGAGCAAAAAAGAACTTACCAGAAACACTGTTCAGCATTTGAAGAAGACAATGTTGTTGAAACGCTGGAAGATAACCTGCACCCCACCCTTTCAGATCGATTTGTATTAGATGTTGCACTTGTGTTCTGGGTCTTCCATTCCGGGGCTTTAGTGGGGCGATGTTAAATCCTCCACCTAAACAAGAGAACGTAATCCAAATTAGATAGTACTCCATAATAGATTAAAATATTTTGGTGGTAAAGGACTTAGCATTAAACTTACTCTCAAGATGAGCCCGAACAAATCCAGGTTGTGGACCACAATTCTCATGCTCCCGAGAACGAAACAATACCACTTTACAGACAGTGAGACAACTAATTAAACTAGATATATAATAGAGGCAGTCCAGTTTCTAGCATGAGTAAAGAGGAACGGGAAGATACCATAACTTCCATCGTCATTACGACGCCAATAACGTACATAGCAGAGGTCACGAGGCCACACAACCCTACAGCCATTTTGTTAACTTGAGTATGACTAAGCAAAGTTCCTATAAACCAACCAAGTAAAATTCTGACTGAAAATGATGAGGTGCAAAATTACATTGGAAACCAGTCGAGCAGAAGCCTGTGATAGAGTATTGCTGTGTGACCATCCACCTCTTCCACTAATCTCCCATACTGAAAACTGCAGTCCCACCTGCCAAACAATAAGAACAGATGAAAAACAAAGAGCCTCAGATATAGACCAGAACACAAGAAAAAACACTGTCGCTTAAATAGTATTGATAGAAAGTTTAGGCTAGACAATACTATAGGATGTGGAAACGGAAGGAGTTAAAGACCCAACAACAGTTACAATATTTTACTTGTACATAATCTACCATATAAATTTGTCAAATAACAAAGCATCTAACTCTAACTATAAGAAAATGTAGAAAAAGGAACATCATAAAAAAAAATGCTCTCATACAACTGGATTACGAATGAGAATACGGAAAATGGAGAAACACCTACTCATATCGAGTGCCATCCATGCTCATCACAAGCTCGAATATTTCCTCACATGTGGCCTCCACTACACCAACAGCCTTCATTGCCCTGCTGCAGCTTCTAGGCTGCATGCTTAGCACTGTGAATGATGGTTCTTGACTACATAAAATTACTATGTAATCAACAGGAATTCATGCCATAAAAATAACAAACTATTCGGCACTTCCATACAAGATAATCAACTTCAAGTAACTCTTCAAAAATCCGCAGACCTGCAAATGTATAAAAAGAGTGAGAAAATTATGCCCAAATTCAAGCTCTACCATTGAATACTATATGGTTATATGATCTTCTCAATTGTATAGTAGTGAAATTATATTTTGAAGCCGATTACAGGCGCAAATCTTACAGGCCAGGAGAGAAATACATTCAAAAACTTCCATATGGTATTTTATAAGGAAATCGCTACTTTTTGTAATTTACCAGGGTAAAAAATAAAACTATAATGTCTTGCATAATCACTAACCATTTTGGCACTGAAGGAGGCGCCAATGTTTCCTCGAAAATGCTTGGTTGCTGGAATTTTGGTTTGACAACTCAGAATCAAAGTCCTTAGTCCAGTCAAATATAGATTCTGGAGGGCCTACATGTTTGATTGAGGTTATCAGATTACATTCAGGATTGCAGCTGACCAAATTAGTTTGTGAAGAAATGAATTAGGAAAAACCATTTCCAATAGTTGTCCTCCTCAGTAAATCACGTCGAGCATCATCTTCATCCTCCAGCGCACTGAAGCTGAAGAAAATTGCAGATAATTTTTCGCATAAATATAGGTATATAAAAGCCACCATAAGAGAATAGTGTCAAACATCATGAACAGATAATATATCAAATGATACTGGTCAATTTCTACATGCAGCATTTTATTACCCTAATCTGGCATCTGTAATGTTCTCAGAAAGATTCAGATCTAACAGAACCAAATTGTAAAATTCATACTAATATTAGGATTGATGATTAACTTTACTATTCTAATCTATTAGGATAAATGGTTTAAGTATTTTCAAGTTTATTGTATGATCATGATTTCCAGAAACCACAAGCTCCTTCTGCATAATATGGATCACCAATTCTCAAGGTCAAATTTACCCTCTGTAAAGGAAGAGAATAGTACTCTATGACTAGAACTTATGATTAAGGCGAGTAAATCATATGATCAAGAAAACCGGGCAAGTAAGTTGTTGTAAAATAAAATCAAGATGCCTGCATAAGTGAAGTAATAAATGTCAATTATGCACTGACGGGCTTTCATGGTCTGAAGATGAAGCAGTCCTTCCAACATCCATCCCAGGCTTATATTCAAAAGAAACATATTGCTGACCACTTGGAACCAGGGACTCTTGATGCTGTAACAATGCAAAACACAGAGCGGTAATCAGATAAGCACCAATCTTCAGATTTCAAACCGCTACTGATAAATAACACAAGCAGATACAGTACAAAATATACCAGAATCATAAAAAACGACAGTTATCCTATGGTACCATGATAGAAGCTTAAAGACATGGCATAAAAATTTGTAATTCAGGAATTGCGAGACAGGTTTTACAAACCTGATCTATGACATTCTCAATTTTCTCCTTCCACATTAAAGCTTCCTGGATGTTGAACGCTGCCATCTAGCAAGAACATACTCCACATGAACTAACAAGAAAAATTAAAATGCATACTAACAAGATAAAAACTATTACTATCTACTCTCAGAAAGAAGAGACAAGATACCGTGATTCTGTGGTGCTTTTCTTTCTTGTTATAAATAGATAACACATACACCATCTGCAAAACGGAGTCGAGAAGATAAGTAACTTGCAAATGCATGACTGACATTAAAGTTAGACAAAACAAAAAAAGGGAACATTACAGTCAAGAGATGATAAGAGCAAATTAACTTGGCATGAGAAAATCCATCAACTATTCACAACAGTCATTACGTCTACTGTTCCCAGTTAGATATACTGTTCACAATTAAGATTCAAAGGTTGCCACAACAACATCAAGCAGCGTAGTTTCACATTGCAAAAAAATCACATTCTACATTACAATACATACGCACTTAAAATTGGAAAATGGTAAACGTAGTAGTAAAACAAAGACTCACATGACCATGCTGCGTCTTCAAGCCTCGATCCTCAACTCTACAGTTACCATCAATTACCATCGTCTTGATAGGAAGCTACATCAACAATGTACACAGCATCTATTAAGTAAAAGCTGCATCACCCATTATAAAGCTGAGACCTTTTTATATTTCTCTAAAAATCCTAACAATCAAAGTCTCTAAATTTGAAAAATGCTAAATCCTAAAACATCAGTTTAACGTTAAACAAATTGCGAGTAACGATTGAAACAGAGATTAGATTCAGGGGATTTTACCTGATTATCTTGTGGTTTCTTCTTGTAATAAGCTAAAAGACGAGGTTCCAATACGAAGTACCTCATATGAATATACGATCTTCCGATCTTTCTTCTTCCATACCTCACCATCCATCCTTCATACACAACCTTTGACATTTTTTTTTTTTTGGCCACTCTTCTCAAACCAACGAAGACGAAGAATTCGAAAAATGTCCCTACAGAAATCGGAATCTTAGATCCAATTCCGCGGGAGATCAAAGAAGACCTGATTGGATCATCGGCGTCGGAATCTGGGTGTTGGATTCTCAGATTCCTTCGTATCAGAAACAGAAGACTAATGAGTCTCGCAAAGTTTTGAAAATCCGTAAATTTTTTTCAAACGACAGAAAAAGAAAGACAACGAAATTGAACTTTAACAGAAAAGAAATAACTCCAAAGCTAAATAGAGAAATAAATAAATAAGTAATAAAGTAGAGAGAGATGGAGACGTAGTGAATGAATGTGTTCTCAAAAGTAAAATTAATTAAAGCAAATGTAACATAATTAATAACTTTAATACATTGTCATTGAGTAGTCTCATTACCACCTCTGCACAATTCACGTTCCATTCAATGGTAGTTGTTAACGAGTGTTAGATTCGAGATGCTTAACGGTAAATATAAACCATCATTAATTTAACAAATTCATCACTTAAATAATGTAAAGTTCCTTTTTCTTTCACATGAAAACACATGATTAAAGGGTATTGAAGATCGATTTTTTTTACATAGTAAATGTTTAAATTTTACATACAAATTAAAAGAAAAAAAAATACTTGAAACAAACACAGATTTATAAATTTTTTTAAAAAGCATTGTTACCGTTAATTTATTTTTTGGTTTTTAATCTGAAAAATCTGAAATCTGTCTTTTACTCAGTAAGGTGAAATGATAGATTCTATGAGCTCCTGAAGAGGCGCGAGTTCTTTCTTGTCGATCAGTCCAAACTCCTGCCAAAAACCATATACAAAAACTTTAATCAAATGGCCAAATAGTAACAATTTTAAACTATCCACGGAATATAAAGCGTATAACTATTAAACGAAATAATAAGGGAAAAAAATACTTTCTTAGTTTCTTAATTATTGCAGAATTGTGTGATAAATTCAAAACTGCCTCCATTTCATTATTCTGTATATTGAGAGTGGTTTAAAACGAGAACTCACATGAGTAAAGAGGATGAAGTGTTTGAAGCAAGTGTTGAGATGAGCTTCTTCTTTGAGGCTAACGATTTTCTGGAAATGAGAATGGTAAATATGAGCATAAACACGGAATAGCCGCTTAAAGATCGTTTTCACCACATCCTTGAAGTTCTGAGGAAATGGTGCTCCTGCAAAAAAAAAAAAAAACGAGATTTAGCATTAAGGTGTCAATATAGGACGTTTTGTTTTTGATATTGATTGATCTTCTTCTTAAGATCTCATGGACATTATATTTACCAAGCCTTTGAGGAAATAAGGTCTCATCATCGAGTTGGGTCTCGATCCAATCCATCAAGTACTCGACATACTTTGGAGCAGAAACCTCTATCGGCTTCTTGATCTGTACACCATCTGCCCATCTATACTCATATCTGCAAATATATATTTTGACTTGTGTTAACAAAAAACATGCAAAGAAATCCGTAGCAACAAGAACATCAGCCATATTATTGGTTTGATTGGTCAAATGCAAAACAGAAAATGACGAATCAGAAATGGTTAATACCGAAAATAAAATTGAGCACTTAGCTTTTGCTTGATAAAGCATTTCATCAGAAAATACTACAGAGATCCAAAAACATGGCCTATATTCTTACTAATCATCACAGTTGCAAAGACAGCATATCAATTTAAAAAGCTTAACCGCACAGCACAAGCTTAATCGCGCAGCACAACACTTGAACACCCTAATATATAACCATGGCATGGAGAAATTATGTGATATGAGCCTTTTAACGAGTTTGTTTCTTTTCAAAGAAACAGGACAACCATCTAATGAATAAATAAATCTCCAAGTATGAAGATTTCAATCATTTGTATGAATAACACATAGTAAAAAGAGGTGAGTAATACTTGGGGCCAGCAGTCATTGTAGGACAGTTATCTGGTGTACAGAATTCAGTAAGCGTGCCATATAGCAAATTCACCTGATTAAAGAAATCCACAGCTGAAAAAGAAAAAAAAAATTATATCAACAAAGCTATTATTGCACATCATAAATTCTCTCAATCAATTTTTATGTACACATGTATGAGTTTCAACATCGTACAAATATAATGAAATCAGCAATTATCAACTCCTGCAATAGATTCTGAAGACCAAGTATACACCAAAGTAACCATGAGACTGTAAGCAGAGTGGTACTCACTGTTTACAGCAAGCCATTCATTTGCATCCTCTCCTGGAGGAAGTCTTACAGCTTCTCTCAAGTTCCCACTTCCTAGTGTGGCATCTATATGCTTTCTAAGCTGTGCACCCTAATTTTTTTAGAAAGAAACAAAACGTTCAACAAGAAGAAGATTTCATGTAAATTAATGACAGCAACAAAACTACAGAATTTCAAAGATATAAACCTTGCTTCCAGAAGGTGCGCTCTTCTTAGGACGGAAAGTCTTTTGATTTCTATTAAGAAAGTAAAAAAATGGAAGATCAGATGTTAACAAACAGATTATCAATGTTAAATGAAAAAAGCAGTCAGGAGATCCGTAAAACATAGTCCTATACAATAAAAGGAAATGGCTATAAGTGCAACATTAAAAATCCAGTATTTATCTATTAGTAAACCTTACGTATCCCAGAAACAAAATTTTGAGAACAATCACTGCATATGACAGGGAAAAATCAGTAAATATCTAGTCTTGGGTCCATTTAATTGTCTATAATCATGTGCCTTAAGAAACAAAACAAATTGATCACGCCTAGTAATATCATTAACTGGCTCCAACAAAGAATTGAAACACCAAGGACAAATCCACAGAACCAATGAATAAAAATCCAACCAAGAAAACTCTAATCTGTGTAACAAACACTACTTGTATACATGACACAATATCAAGTTCGTAAGATCAGGAAACGGATCCAGAATCCCAATTCATAAATTAGATAAAAACTTCTCAAGAGATCATCAATTCACAGCAAAAAAAAAAAAAATCAACCATGAACCTGAATCTAGTACCACATAGATAAATTCGTGTACAAAGAAAAAAAAACGAATCAGCGACCGATTAACCGATTAGTAAGGTTCATAGTAGAGATCATAAGTTCTGATTCGCAATCACAAAACAACGAATAAAAACCAAATCAATTCGAGAAAATCAGAAGAAGAAAGCCACACGAATCCGTGATCCTGTACAATACAATGATTGTGTAGTATCATGATTGGATCACAGAAGAAACCGGATCACTATTTTATAATTCAAACAGATCTGAGATTACAAACAATCGCAAAACATTATTAAATAGAAAATAGCGCAGAGAAAGAAGAAATTCTCACCTCCCAAGCCCAAACAGACTCATGGCGACAAAAGCAAGCGAGAGACGATAGAGAGAAAAAGAGAGTCGAATAACTTTTTCCTCAGGTGGAAAATGAGAAAAGAAAAAGTCCGAAAGACGGGAATAAGTGAAGAGTATTTATATGGTGAAGACGAAAGACTCGTTGATTCTCTTTCTCTATCTCTCCATATTAGCTGGCATATTTTTATAAAACCCCTACTCTTTCATAATATTTAGATTTTTACCCTCAGTTTTTCTATATAGAATCAATTATTAGCTGGCATATTTAAGTGACTGACATTGGAATTGTCTTTGTACGCAAGCAAATACACACCCAAAAAAAAAAAAAAAACATGCTTTCTCCGTGACGTTTTTAATGATTTTTCCCCTTTTTTTTCTTACCAAGATAAATTATTTTTACTTCCTCAATTTATTAACACATTTTAATATACAAAACTAATCGGTCCTTGAAAAAATATTTTTTTTTTAATACCTTGAAAATATGTTGAGTAATTTTTAATTTTTTTTAGGTCTACATCTAGTGCTATGGATCCCATGTTTGAATGTGGGGATCCCTAAAACATGGCCAATTATATGAGTAATGCCGTAATGGTCAACTATATGGCAAGTATTTGAATAGCATGTTTGACACATAGTGTAGATTTTTATACATGTTATGTAATCCCATGTTATGCAATCATTCACAATTCTTTTTATAACTAATTTTGACAAATACCATGAGTTTATCTGTTTTTCTATTACGGTTCCATGTTTTATCTTAATCGCGAGAGGTTTCGAGTTCAATTCTCGGAACACCCCAATTGCTATTTAAAAAAAAAAACACGAATTATGACAAATACTATGAGTTTATCTGTTTTTTTATTACGGAGTCAATATATTTTTATGACTTATTTTTTATGCTATTTTCGCAACACCTGAAACTATGATGGACGATTCTATTTGCAGCCCTCTAGAATCGAACCTCGGATATGGTATAAAAGTTTTTCAGCCCTTTTAAGTAATGTACAGTATTTTGTGATATTACTCAACATTTTAGTAGTGGCCCTAAAAGTAGCAAGAGCTAAACCCTAATTTACATAATACCGCTCAAGTGGAAACCTAAGGTTCGAAGGCCCAAAAGGAGAATCTAAATAAACTGAGGATTAGAAGAAAGCCCAAAGACAGTAGCCCACTCGATGGACGAAGTGAAATGACTTGTCGGAGAAGAACGGAACTAACGAGGCTTTTTGGTTTAGGGAAAACCAGATTTGCATAATCTCACTAGTTAGTAGCCATCTCCTCTATATATTTTCCTGAGATAAATATGCAACTTTTTTATTCCCAATGTATTCTTACCTCTCAACTTCTCATTTTTTAAACTTTACAGTTTACACAGTTAACTCCTCACCCAAAAATAACCAATTCCTTGTGCTCTTCAGACAACCACTCCAAAAACCTCTTTAATTTAAGGAATTATCCAGAAACCTTATAATGTTAGAAGCAGAAAACAGAGAAAGTGTAGCCAAGTTTCAAGTAACAGCTTTTAACTTTAACTATTAAAAGAAGCTTTAAAACCTCTCTATGTTTAAAGCAGCTGTGGGGAGGTAACACACCTATTTGCAGGTATAACATTTGGTAAAATTACAGTCGAAATTTTCTTTTTTAGTAGTTTACCTATCAGAAGAAAAGAACAAAGACAAGGAATAAAGAAAGAAAAAAAACAAAAGACAAAAAAAGTGAGAGAAAGATATTATTTGATTTTAGGCAAGGTATAAAGTATACACATCTGTAGTGTAACAATAACACTTGGTCTATGTTTCTATTTCAAGGCACAAAACAATAGAAACACTTAAAAACGCTCACTAACCTTTTACACTAGTGTAAACATACATTGCGCCTATGAATGTGAAAGGAGACCGCAGCAAATCCGTTCTGTTTGATGCAAGCGTGCTTGCACACGAGCTAAAGGAGTTTAAAAGCGAAAAAATGTGGGAAGTAATGAGCAAAGTGTGGGTTGAGTTACTTTGCTATGCAGCAACTCATTGTGACTCTCAAGAACATGCATCTCAACTCAGCAAAGGTGGTGAACTCATCAACTTCGTCTGGCTTTTAATGGCTCATTTCGGACTCGGAGATCAATTCCAAATCAACAGAGATGATGCAAGAGCCAAATTGATAGTAGCCAAGTGATTGATTATATCAATACAACTAACTACACATAAACTCAGTTTCTTCATCTGTTTTTTTTTCCTATGTTTTACTTCCTTGAATAATCTGCACTTGTAGTGTAGTAAACATGAAAATCATCTCCTTTGTTATCAATTTCATTCACAATTTATAATATTCTCAGTAATCAAACAAGGGCACAACCAGAAAGAGCAATGAACAAATTCTTCAAAAACCCTAAATCCCTAAATTTCGATTAGATTCTTCACCGCATAAACTACTTATCAAACAACCTCAGCGAAATAAAACAGTAATCATAAAATTCTTCCAAAAACCTTATATCCCCAAATCTCGTTGAAGCTTCGTGATTAGTGATCAGTGATTACCATTAATAATATCTTTGCACTCTTCATCGTCCGCTTGCGATTTTGGCGCGTGATTCTGAGTCCTGTCTGTTTTCCGATGGTTAGAAAAAGCGAAACAAAATCATCAATTACATTTACGTTGGGCTGAGGAATTAAAATAGGCCTCAAAATGAACCTTTAATGGGCTTTATCCTCTATATAGGCTTCTGTTCCGACCATTTTTGTCGAATATATATAAAAAAGTTGTTTAATTACTTTAATACTTAACTTAGTATTTTTACAATTATATGATTCTTACTATATAAAATATTACTTTTAAGACTATTGACTTTTTATATCCTAGGAAAAAGTATACCGACAATTAGAATATAACTTTATTTTTTCCAATTAAGATATATATTAATAAACATAGCAACAATAACCATTATAGTAATAACATAAAAGAATGCAAATGAAAAGGAGTTTTTCTAAATGATCACTGTAATTTAAAAAAACTATGTTTTCACTTCAAAGTTTTTTTTTCAATTAAACAAAATCAAGCCAAAAACAGAAAATTCTTTGCACCGTTTTAAGTAATTTGTGTGCAAGACTAAAGACTAAAGACTAAAGACTAAAGACTAAAGACTAAAGACTAAAGTATGATTTTCTTATTTTTATTACCAACAAGGAAAGAATATTTAATTCTGACAAAAAAAAGCCATTGATTTAAGAGTTGCCGTGGAATACAAGAATGGAATTGAAAATTTAGTAACAGTGGAGAAAACACAATTCACGTGATATTTAAATATCTTCATTTATAAAGATCCGGTCAAATAGTTAACAATTACTGGTTTTTAAAAATAATAATAATTAGCAATTATTCTAGTTATATATATACCCTAAGTAAGAGAGAAAGAAACAGCAAATTTGATAACTTAACGAGCTCAGTTTTTTTTTTTTTCTCCAGACAAAAAGAGTCACAACAATGAGAGTGATTCCACTAAAAATAAAAGACATCTTAGACAAATGGAACATCAGAGGACTTGTGATACTGTCTCTGGCTTTCCAAACGTCTCTTATCTTCCTTGCACCGCTGCGGAAACGCACATCCAAGAAGTTGCTCGCAGCGGTTCTATGGACCACATATCTTTTAGCGGATTGGATCGCAAATTATGCGGTGGCTCAGATCACTAAGAACCAGGGAAAGGAGCCAGAACCTGGTGATCCTCCAAAGAACAAGAAGCTACTTGCTTTGTGGGCACCGTTCTTGTTGTTGCATCTTGGTGGTCCGGACACCATAACCGCGTTGGCTCTTGAAGATAATGCGTTATGGCAACGTCATTTGTTTGGCCTCGTCTCTCAAGCCCTTGCAGGTAAGAAACGGATGAACACGATTTGAATATCCTAGAAAATACGTTATATGTGAATTGCATGAAGATAGAACACTAGTTTATAACTTATCAAGTAGCAATTAGTAAATGTGAAAAAATAAAAATAAATGTGTTATAGGATTTTTATATAGTCGAATATCATCATAATAATAGGATTAGCTCAATTATTTTTTAATAATGATGAAATATACACGAATAAGGTTTTTCATTGGTTGTTTGGTTGAATTGTGGAATTATTTTGAGATTTCATACATTTTTCACCGATGCTATGGTTTTGCAGAATCATTATATATAATTATATTGTGGTTTCGCAGTTAATTTTTGTTATATAAACAAAACCTAGACTAATTTTTGGAAAATTGAGAAAAAATTTTTGCCAGTTAGACTTCAACAATAGTCTTTGATTTTGCCAATTCTAAATGATCATAACTCGAAAGCCGGTGGATCTATAGAACTTAAAAGAAACAAAAATATCCGTCTTGTTACATATTCGAATATTTTACCGTTATGTTTTAAAAAAAAATAACCTAGATGTCAAAAAAAAAAAAAAATAATAACCTCACTGTTTGTTTTCATGATTATGTCATTCCGTAATGTTATCAACCGGAGTCAACGAATGCGTAGCGTAGAGATATTAGATGATATCTATTACATTATGCCCTATAGATCACATAAAATTAAACATACTTACTAAATAGCCAATACGGTATAAAGTTTGTTTTCCCCCGCTTATAATCGAATGTACTTAATCAAAACTCTAGACTAATGGTGAGACATGAAACTACTATTTGCATTAACCCAAGTTGATGCATCCAATAGTATCAATCATCAAATCTGATAACCAACATAAAACAAAACCATTAACTAAAACTACAACTCTACAATGTTAGAATCCCACATTGGATATGTAAAAATGTAAAGAAACTAGCAGTAGTATATAAGAGATATGCGTCAATCCACTTATTACCAATTAGTTTTGAGTTGGAAGCCCATAAAACTTAACATACAAGCCAACTAATTATTGGTATATACTTTAATGTTTTCAGGTGCTTATGCTGTGGTGCAATCGTTGGAAAACGTCTTATGGCCACCAATAACACTTTTATTCATCACCGGGACGATCAAATATGTGGAGAGGACACGAGCATTATATGCAGCGAGCTTAGACAAATTCAAAGACAGAATGCTTCAACCACCAGACTCTGGTCCTAACTACGCTAAGCTAATGGAAGAATACGAATTCAAAAAAGCCTCCAATCTCCCAACTGATATCGTCCTCATCGATGAACCGGACAAGCACGAGAGACCTCCGACACTTGCTATACCGAACCGCGATCACTCATTAACCGATCTAGAAATCATTCAATACGGTTACAAATTCTTCAACACTTTCAAAGGTCTTGTTGTTGATCTCATTTTCAGTTTCCGTGAGCGAGACGAAAGCAGAGATTTCTTCCAAGTGTTGAAACCAGGAGACGCTCTTGGGATTATTGAAGCCGAGCTCGGCTTTCTATACGAATCCATGTATACGAAAACCGCAATTCTTCATACGAAAGCCGGTACTGTGTTTCGGTTTATTGCGTTTGGATCGCTTCTTTCATCATTCTTTGTCTTCCATCGTAGACCGCTTAAGTCCGTGGAATTTCATGGAGCAGATGTTGTGATTACTTACACTTTGTTCATCGTTGGTATCGCGCTTGATGTCACATCAATGGTCATTTTCTTGTTTTCGGATTGGACATTCGCAGAACTGAGACCGCTTAAGGATGATCCCGTGGGAGAGAAGAGTTCTATCGACTCTTTGATCAATTGGTTTCTCTCATTTAGAAAAGCGCGGTGGAAGGAGAACAAATGCAAAGGAAACCGGACCCACGAGGTGCTCGCGACGGGGTTTTTGTCACGTAGATGGTCAGGTACGATCTACGGCTTCAATTTCATCGGATATTGTCTGAAAGCCAAAGTTTCAAGAATCCATCGGAAGAGAATGAACAACGATTGGACCGAGGCAGTGTGGGACTTGATAGTTTCAATGTTCGATTGGCTAATCAGAAGAATCCAAAAGTTGTTGGGATGGATCAAGGATGCTAATACAGAAATGAGAAACACGATTAAGAAATGGTCTAGTAAGAATCGGATGATTTATGTCTCGGTTTATCCGTTATATCTCGTCTTCTTCTATTGGATTCCTACGGTTCTCGGAGTTCTTTGGAGTTACATTGATCGAATCTTCAGCGTTAAAGCTTTTCTTAATGAGATAAGATTCATCACGAGCGAGCCTTTGACGAAGAATCAATGGGAATTTATATTCAATGAGCTGAAAAATAAGTCCAACTTTGCGGAAACACCTGAAGTTGCAAAGAAAGTGTCTTCAGCTAGAGGAGAATGGGCTTTACGGGATACGAATTTGGCGGCACCCGATAGCTTGATGCATTATATACAGAATGTTGATTATGATCAAAGCCTTCTCCTTTGGCATATTGCTACTGAGCTCTGTTATCAAAGTGAAGGTGCTGAGAAGAATGACAAGAATGAGAAGAATGAGAAGAATGAGAATCTGAGCGGAGATAGTTACGATGACCGCGAATTCAGCAAGATTATATCGGATTACATGATGTATTTGTTGATAATGCGACCTAAATTGATGTCACAAGTGGCGGGAATCGGTACTATACGATTCAGAGACACTTTAGCTGAAGCAAAGAGGTTTTTCAATGGAAGGGATATCATGAACTCCAGAGATATGAAACAAGCGAGTAAAACGATTTTATCGGTTGATAACAACATTGAGCCGATGCTAGTGAAGGGAGATCGAAGCAAATCGGTTCTTTTCGATGCGAGCATGTTGGCCAAAGAGCTTGGGAACTTGAAAGAGAGTAGTAATGAAGATGAGAAATGGAAAGTGTTGAGTAAAGTGTGGGTTGAGTTGCTATCTTACGCAGCAAGTCATTGTGAAGCTACACAGCATGTGGCGCAACTTAGCAGAGGTGGTGAGCTTCTTAACTTTGTTTGGTTGTTAATGGCTCACTTTGGTTTAGCAGATCAGTTTCAGATCAATAAAGGAGATGCTAGAGCTAAACTCGTTGTAGGAAAGTGATGGCTATAACAATAAATAAAATAAATCTTTTTTTTAATGTGTATTGGATTTATATTGTTTCATTTTTTTTAAAATATGATTTTGGTGTTAAGCTACTTAATATTTACTCCCTCTGTTCCTAATTGATCATATTTCTAGGAAAAAAATTTGTTTCAAAAAGTTGTTATTTCTCCATTTTCAATGCAGTTTTTATTAGATGTTGATGATAAATTGTAAACTTCAAGAAAAATAATTGAATATTATTGGTTTAAAGTTATAGAAAATTGTTAATCACAAAAAATAATGCATTTATAATCAACTTTTAAGATGTTTTATTAAAATATGTGAAAATCCTAAAAATAAGATCAATTAGGAACGGAGGGAGTATGTATTAGATTTTTGTTGTTTCAAATATTTTTGCAAATATAGTTTTGGTGTTTCACTATTATCTATATATATATATATATATGTATTCAAGTTTCCAACATATATCTATTTACTAATTTTTTAAAATATATTTTTTTATGTTTCCAACATATATCTATTTACTTAGTTTGTAATCTCTTTTTGCTCTTGATTACGGACATAAATTTGTCGACCAATTAACTAAATCAAAACATAATTTGCATTGATCTGTCATAAAAATGAATCCTTTCAAATCTCTATGTTCTTAGGAATTTTTTTTTTTTGGATAAAATGTTCATTGGATTTGAATGGTTGCAACAGAAAAGAAGGATTATTGTCTTATGGTGACCATTTTAATGAAAAAGGAAATTTGGTTCGCAGCAGATTATTGTCTATCCCAAACATAAAATGGTCCTATTTTGTAAGCGCGAAGTATGAGAAAATACAAAAGTCTTGAACCTTGTCTTACAAGGAATAATCTAGGGCTTGAGATTTTTTTTGTGTGGAATTTTTAGAGATTTCTTGAGATTTAAAAAGCTTTTGGAGAAAATGGCTAGAATTCGATAAGAAGGAATTATTGGTGTAAACATGAATCTTTGGGAGCTTAAGGGCCATGTGTTTTACATGGATATCGATCGATACTTTGTTTTTTTTTTTACACTGAGAATATCTTCTCTTCGATTTCTTCGCCTAATGAAGAAGGAAAGAACAGTGTCTTGGATGCTTTTCCTCTGCATCTGTAACAGAAGCCTATGGAAAGGTATCTATCTCTACATGTTATAAAAAAAAAAAAAAACTTTCTTGAGTTTTTTATTCAGAAACAGAGGATCGTGCACAAGGTGTTTGATAAAATATCTTTTTGATAAATAAAAAAAAGACTTTGTAAGGTACACAATTTTTGTTTTTGCCTTTACTTGTTATAAAATAGCTTATCTTTATATGGTTTGTATAATTATGATTTATGAGTAAACCAAATTCGAGTTTTGCATAGGTAAAAGTGTAGACCATAACTTAGGTTCATAAAGCTCGTTTCTTTATATAGAGAGACCATACAGTTTTCTAGTCTTTTCATAATGGTTATAGTAGATGAAAAGTCTTTGTTTCGCTTTTGTTAATTTTCATCATCTTCTGATATCTGCTTGAATGAGACCTTGATTTGGTTCTTCAAATAGTCCCATGTGGCCATGTCTGACATATTATCTGTTAGCTCTGTAGATTATCTCTCTTGTTTTTTTCTTTAGAAGAACAAAGTACTAACATAGAATAACTCTAGGAATCAAACGCTACCATTGTGATCATGACGCAGCAAGAATGTAATATCAATAAGATCATTGAAGATCTAACTAATTTAGAGGAGCAGCTAAAAAATGTACCTAGATCCGAGAAAGCTACTGTTAACAACAATGAACAGCCAAGCGAAAGACGCAGTGAGGAGAAGGGACCATCGTGGTGGAATTGGGTAAGAGGAAAACTTAAAAAAATTGGTAAGGCGAAGAACGAGGCTTCAAACCATGCAAGTGATGGAGGTAGTCAAGGCAGAAGCAGAAGAGGCAAGCAAGACGAAGATGCAGACTTCGAGGTTCTGAAATTGCAGAATGACATCCGTCAGATGAAAGCTGCATTTGAGAATTTGACTCTGTTTCAAACAAATATGAGAAAAAACTTGGAGCGCGATCTTCCTTTAACTAAGTTACGAGCAATACTAAAGAAGACGGATTCAATGAAGCCCCGCTCTGACGAACTCAAGGAAATCAGGAGAAAGGTCTTTAACATGAAGTGCGAGATCCCATCATTGCTCTACAAACAATCATCCAGAGGGTTAAGCGTCACGGATTCTGAAACCGCTGAGGAAAATGGTGAGATCGAAGAGACCGGGAGGGACATATACTTGCCCAGCCTCCACGTTTCTGACGAGTTCAAAATTTCCACAGCTTTTAAAGAGATTTTGGAGAAATTTGAAGACCTTGACTTCCCTCAGCAGCTATGCTTGCTGTCCTTCGCCGTGTTCCCTGAAAACAGAGAGATTAAAAGGACAATGTTGATGTACTGGTGGATTGGAGAAGAGTTCATCGTTTGGAACGATTCTGAAAACAAAGTAAAGAGAATTCTTGATGAGTTCATAACAAAAGGGTTACTTGAGGCGGTTGAAGATGAGACGAAACTGAAACCAAATAGTTATAAGATGGAGGCTCATGTGCATTCTGCAGTTGTACACTTAGCCGCAAGTATGGATATATTTAAACTCTATAGCTCGAAAGAGAGCTCGGAAGGGAGCTCGAAAGGGAGCTCGGAAGGGAGCTTGAAAGGGAGCTCGGAAGGGATGCTTACCATGATAAAATCATCCAAGGAAAAGGTCTGCCTAGTAAAAGGTTCCTCGTTGGTACGAAAGGCAAAAACATCTGTAATGGAACCGAAAAACCTGCAGACGATTTTCAATTCCTCTGAACGGTACCCTGATTTCACATTCAAGTGGTTTCGAGAAATGGAATCACTTAGAGTGCTTTATTTGGGAAGATGGGAACAAACAGCTAAGCGACACATTGAAGTTGAGAGCACAAAGTTTCTTAAGGAGATTAAGTCCCTGAAGAATCTGAGGCTTGCAAGTTTTCAAGGGATCTCGAGGATCGAACAGCTCGAAAAAAACATTTGCAAACTCCGCAACTTAGTGATCTTGGATCTTAAGGCATGCTACAATCTAGAGGGTCTTCCTGAAGATATAGGCTTACTTGAGAGTCTAATTTACTTGGATGTATCAGAGTGCTATATGCTAGATCGCATGCCTAAGGGGATTAAAGATCTTTCCACATTAAAAGTTCTTAAGGGATTTGTGATTAATCAGTCGGATGAAGAAAGCGATTGTGCAGTTAAAAACCTGGTGCATCTGAGGAAGCTAAGCATAACCGTAAACAAAGGCAGTTTCGAGGTGGAAAAACTGATGGAGTCGTTGAGAGACCTCAAGCAACTTGAGAGTTTGAAAATTGCGTGGGGAGCTCTATTTCCTAAAAATTACCAAAAAGGAAACACGAGTGAAGAAACTAAAGAAACAACAAACGAGGACAAGGAGAACCAAGGAGGTCATGCAACAGAGAAGAAATACAAAGACTTGAAGGAACGAGAAGATGACCAAATGCAGAATAAGGGACAGGCGAGCAAGGAGAAGAAAGGAGATGTAGAAGAAAAGGGTAAGCGATTAGATGGAAGAAATGAAGAGGCTAATCTAGAAGAAGGGAAGAAGCATGACGAGGTAAACGCAGAGAGTTTAAAATCTGACAAGGTTGTCGAGGGAGAGAAGAAGACAAGTTCTTCCCAAGAGCCAACAGAGACGATCCAGAACAAGCCAGACGATCAGAAAGGGAAAGACAAAGTGGAAGAGGAAGGAGATGGAGATAAGGGGAAGGCTGATCTAGAAGAAAGAAAGAAGCAAGATGAGGTAGAAGCAGAGAAATCGAAATCAGATAAAGTAGTCGAGGGAGAGAAAAAGGCTAGTCTTGCTGGAGAGTCATCAGACATGATTCAGAAGAAGCCAGATGATAAAAGCAAAGTAGAAAAGGAAGGAGATGTAGACAAAGAGAAGGCTGATCTAGATGAAGGAAAGAAACGAGATGAGGTAGAAGCTGAGAGATCAAAATCAGACAAAGTTGTCAAGGGAGATGAGAAGACAAATCCACCACAAGAATCCAAAGACAAGATCCAGAGCAAACCAAATGATAAAAGCAAAGTGGAAAAGGAAGGAGAAGGAGACAAAGGGAAGGCTGGTCCAGAAGAAGGAAAAAAACATTATGAGGTAGGAACCGAGAGCTCGAAATCAGACAATGTTGTCGAGGGAGATGAGAAGATAAGTTCACCACAAGAGTCCAAAGACACGATCCAGAACAAGACAACGGATAAAACCAAGGTGGAAAAGGAAGGAGATGGATCCAAAGAAAAGGCTAATCCAGAAGAAGGAAAGAAGCATGATGAGGTAGAAGCAGAGAGCACGAAATCATACAATGGTGTTGAAGGAGTTAAGAAGGCCAATCCTTCCCGGGAATCAACAGACGCAATCCAGAACAAGCCAGATGATCACCAAAGAGGTGACAAACAAGAAGAGAAAGGAGATGGGGAAAAGGAGAAGGTTAATCCTAATGAAGGAAAGAAGACAGATGAGGTAAAAGCAGAGAGCTCAAAACCAGACAAGGTTATGGAGGGAGATGAGAAGACAAGTCCACCAAAAGATTCGATAGACACAATCCAGAACAAGCCAAATGATCACAGAGAAATTAGCAAACTGCATGAAAAAGGAGATGGGGAAAAGAACATGGATGATTTAAAGAAGCTTGATGGGGTAGAAGCAAAGACTCAGAAGTCAGACAAGACTACCAAGTTTCGTAAGAAAGTGAGTTTTTCAGAAAATACGGAAGCTGTGATCCAGAAGAAGCCAGATGATCTGAAAAGAGATAATGCGATGGGGGGAGAGAGTCATGAAACACCTTCACCTTCCAAGGAATCAGGATTAAGTGAAGCAACACTGTTAAGGACTAAAACAACAGTGGTTAACAAAACCAAGAATTTTTTAAGAGGACGGCAAGAAAATTCACCAATTACCTCTAAGCTTCCTTCTAGTTTGAAGAAGTTGGAGCTAGAATGTTTCCCTGAGAAGAACCCTCCAAATTGGTTAAATCCAGAAAATTTTAACTATCTTGAAAAGCTCTCCATCAAAGGAGGAAAGCTTAGCCGAATCAGTAGAGAACCTCAAACTGCAGAAAAGAAATGGCGCGTTCAGATCTTGCGTTTGAAGTATCTTCGTGAATTCAAGGTTGAGTGGAGAGATTTGCAAGCACAATTCCCAGAAATGATACTGTTGGAGAAATATGAATGCCCAAAAATCGCATTCTGTCCCACAGATGGTAATGGAGTCTGGAGGTCACAGCCACAGGAATCACCAAATATGTAAAGATAAGAACCTTTGTAACTTCTTTAGAGATTATGTATCTGTCTCTACACCCTTAATAAAATACACATTCCTGCTTGTGTAAATAAAATAAAATCTTTATCGTAAAGCTGTAAAGAAACATCAGATCTTTCAAACAGATATTTTATATAATGTTTTAGAAAAGAAACACAATCAAAACAATGGTCTTATTCACCAAGACAAGAACAGAACACCATGCCTGGGATTTTACAGCAGAAAATATCTTAAAACAGAAACAGGAAACAGTAAAGAGAAAACCGGTAAGATGATGTTTCAAAGCCGGTTGTTATTCAGACACACGCAGAAAAAGTACGTAAATGATTAGAGGCAACGATCCAGATGCTTAGTACTGTCTAAGTAGATCTTGCTCCAACTACTTATATGATCTTCAACCTTGTGGTGGTGCATCACGGTGCTCAACCATAACATACTCCTGCAAATACACGCAGTGTAAAATGCTAAGATGAAGCTGAAAAGAGACAAGATTTGATGCAAGACGACTCAATCACCTATGACCTGCAAAAAGAGAGAAAAATATGATGCAACTAATTTTTGACATTCTGGACTTCGAACTGTTCCTCTTCTGATGAATTCTGAAGTGTGCTAGAACGTTAGACATGCAAAAAAAAGGTATTGATGGTCCTAAATGTTCACTGGAGAGGTGATAGAGTAGAAACTTGCAACTTACCGAGCTTATGGAGTTTCCCTCGAAGTTTGGGCAATTCTCTTCATTCACGGTCAGATTAGTGAGAGTTGACAATTCGACTCCTTCAACAACTTTCTCCAGCTTCTCACAATGCTTTACATTCAGGACTTGTAGGCTGTTAGGCATCTCAGAGAAAATCGTTTTGATATTCGGGCAGCAATCTAAGCTTAGGTCCTTCAGATTCTCCAAGTTACCTACACAGCTTATCTTCTCCAATGATTGAAGATTTGTAATCGACAAAATCTCAAGTGATTTCAAATGTTCCTCAGCCACACCAGAGAAAAGGTCTTTTATGTCAATGCACATCCTTAGCCAGCAACGCTTCACCGATTTGGTCCTGTTAAAGATAGATGTGAGCCTTGTGGAGCTACAGTCCACAAAAGACACAGACTCAGCATTAGCTATAGCCTCATCATCTAGCTCATTAGTTTCATTAATCTCCATGACTTCCTGTGGACTTGTAGAATCAAAAAATGATAGTGTCTTCACATATAGAGCCCTGTCTACGGGGACCTTGAGAATACGCTCTATGCTGATATCTCCTTTCTCAGTACAACCACTGATGCGAGGGTCATTTGATTGAATCTCTTTTGTTTTTTCTGAGATTTCCTGGGATTTAACAACTGCACCAGAGGAGCTAGGATCTTCAGATACCGCACTTGACATTTTTTCCCTTACTTCACTCCAATCCTTACCTTCAAAAAACTTTCCATCTGCCAGAATAATAAGCTTTGGACCAGGGATTTTGGTCTCCTTTGGCAACTCTGGTGTCTCCACTTTGGTTCCAGACAGATTTACTTTACGTAGGTAAGACATGTCCTCAAATGATCCCTCAATCTTTTCCAGCTTGGTACTGCCAGAAACATCAATGACTTCAAGATTTGTGAGTTTCTGGATGTTTGGGAGAACTTCTAGGTTGGCGCAATTCCGTAGGAGGAGTTCGTTGAGACCAGAAAGCTCATCGATGGTGGTAGCCAACTCGCTAAGATTAGTTCCCGAGAGATTCAGAGTTTTGAGTTCATGCTTATCCTCGAAGCACACTTCAAGCATTTCCACTAAGCTTGTTGTGCCAGAAAGATCAAGAATTTGGAGACCTGACAACGGCTTCAAACTAGGCAATCTTCTCAATTTGGTACAGTTGCGCAACAAGAGCCGAGTCAAGGAGTGAAGCTTGTCAGCTACCGCAGAGTCCTGGAATATTGGTAGTCGCTCTATTTGGCTCTCTGAGAAGTCAAGGAGCTGAAGTTTTGTAAGATGGTAAAAGTTTTTGTTCTTGCTTTTGTTTTTCCTGTCACCTTTTGTGTTGTCGAAACATGTTTGAAGTCCACGAGCTCCAGAAATATCAACAACCTCAAGCTTTACTAGTTCTTGTATGTCTGGCAAATCTTCCAATAAAGGGCAGTCCTTGATGATGAGACAGTGAAGTTCCGTCAGTTCAGAAATGCTGGAAGGTGAAGATGTGATCTGAAGCCCAGAGAGGTGAAGACTTTGAAGTTTAGACAATGCCTTGAAGAATTCATCAGAGATTTTCTTCAAGGAGCTAGCGCCAGAAACTTCAAGAGCATGTAGTCCTCGAAGAGCCATAAGCTCCTCAATATCTTTCAGTAGATCACAGTCCCTGATTATAAGAACCCGGAGTTTTTGAAGATTTGAGAAAGATGGGACAAAAGGTTCCAGTGTGGGTTCAAAAAGGCCAAGTACTTCAAGATCATCCAGCTTTGCAAAGTACTTCTCAGGAGTTACACGACGCAGACGGTCTCCACTAACCAGAATCGTGGTAACCTTGTCTCCTTTCTTTGCTTGCACTGTTTTTATCATATCATCTATCTGTGTGATTTTCCCTATACCTTTATTCTTGTCACCACCATAGACTCTAGAAAATCCAAGTCTAGATCTCCCTAAATGCCCACGACGTCGAGGATCAATTAAATTGCTCATCGCCATCTCTGGTACCACCACATTGTTTTCTTGTATCTTCAGCATTCCACGGTTTATAAGCTCCATCAAGATAGAATGACCGTCTTGGTACGCCTTTTCGACAGACCTAACAGGATCAAAGTAGCCTTCAAGCATCCATTGTGTGATCAGGTCACGGTAGTAAACACAGCCACAGTGCTCAAAGAAGTCCAAGCTATGCCAAAAACAATCCAAGATGGGATCCTTTAATGGTCCATCTGTTTTCAACAACTTATATGCAAGATACATGATTGGATTGATAGCGCTCTCAGAAGAAGAACCTGGATCAGACCGATCAGCCAAGAGAACCTTGTCTATCTTTACTTTTAATATCTCTTTTTCTGGATTGGAAGTGTTGTGCGTAATACACTTTAGGGACTTGGCTAGCACGACGATTGAAGCTGGCGAGTTCTTGCTCTTTTTCACTATGTCAGATATCACTTTTTGTTCAGTCTTCCAATCTTCTGGGATAAGAGACACAAATAAATCCGTCAGGTAAGTCTTCTCACTGATTAGGTTAAGTAAGGCCTCTGACTTATCAGTGTTCTGGAAATCAATTGTATCATAACAACACTTGGTTTGCACCTTCGACTCAGCTCCAGTAGGAGCGACAATTTCCCCTTCATGCTCTGTAATCTGTGGGCTGCTAGTGGCTAGGGCCTCAGTTTCCTCCTCATTGTCTTTGTCTTGTGACTCAATTTCCCCAGCTGACTCAGCTTTGCTGCCACTCTTTGTGTCCTCTTCCTCTTCTTCTTCATTTCCCTGGCCAGTCTTTGTGTCCTCTTCCTCTTCCTCTTCCTCTTCCTTGTCCTCTTCCTCTTCCTTGTCCTCTTCCTCTTCCTCTTTCTCTTTGTCTTCCTTTACCTCTTCCTCTTCATTTCCCTGGCTACCCTTTGTGTCCTCTTTCACTTCCTGGTCTTCTCCCTGCTCATTCTTTTTGTCCTGTGACTCAGTTTCCCCCACAGGCTCCTCGTCTCCTTTTCTTCTTGTAACAAGAACTTTTAGACGTGTGTCCTCTTTAAGGATCTTCTCTATAAGAAACTTCTCAAATTTCAAATCCTTCATCACCAACTTTTCACTGGTCTTGTTTCCTTCATCATCAAGAATCAATATAAGATATGGCTTTACATCCTTCTTATCTCCTTGAGTTGGCATCGTCTTGTCTATTACAGCCGGTTTTAACTTTCCATCACCCAATGACTTCTTTCCTTTTTTCTCAGCCAAATCCTTTGCCTTTTTATCAACCACCTCATCTTCTTTTTCCACGGGGAGCTTCTTTAATATTTCATCAATTATATTCTTCTTCAACTCAGCCAACAAGGTTTGTGGCGTCTTCACTTCCTCCTCATCTTCATCTCTGTCATCAACTTCAGTCTCTTCAAAATCAGAGTATACAGATAACTGAGAAGCTATGTTCTCATAAAGCGACCATTCATCCCCAAACTTCTTGTTAAGATGCAAGCAGAGTGTCAGAAAGCAAGAACCAGTCTTAATGGCATACTCGGCTACATTCTTTGCAAGCCTTGTCTTCCCAATTCCAGCTTCACCAGCTAACAAAACTCTCTGAGGACCATCTCTTCCAAGAACTTCAACTATCTCTTTACACAATTTCTCATCCTTCGTTTTATGACTCAATTCTCTATCTACTGGATCTGGGAAATATAAAATTGCGTTAAAACATTAAAATCTTCCTGAGATAAGTCGCTTATCAACCAATTCAATGCATAAGCCTAAATCATCAAGTAACTTGTACAGATAACAAATATAGATCTTGAAGATTTGCAGCATATTTCACACATTTTTAGACATCTGGTTGACTAAAATGACAGTAAAAAGAAAAAAAGAAAAATGGAAGATGGAGGAAGAGAAGCGTAAACCTGGAGTGGTCTCCGCCATGATCAGATAACTTGGCCGATCCGATGAGTTAACAGATGGATGCTGATTCACATATTTGAGAAATAAAACTGCATTAGAGCTTCTTCCTTGGAAAAAACAATCAACACAACGGGTGCATTAAAATGACCATTTTTATTCAACTAATTGGGTTACCATTTGCACTCAACGTATCAATTTCTGAAAATTTCCCCATTTTTCTCTTATCCTTTCACTCAGAATTTCAAATTTCTTTTTCAAACTCAAAAATCAAACACTAATCTAATCTTCTTCATCTCTCTCTACGAAACGGTATTTTTCCAAAAAAAAAACAAAATTGTTTTTGGTAAAAGTCAGCAAAGAAGATACAAATCAACCAGAGTCGCTTATCAATCAATTCCATGTTAAAGACTAAATCATCTAAGAAATAACTCGTACAGATTCAGATACGGCTCTAAGAAAATTTGCATCAGATTCTCACATTTTTAGTTTTTATTTTTGTTTTTGGTTAAAAATCACATTTTTAGTTTAAATCAGAAAAAAAAAAAGATCGAAAACGAGGAAGATGGAGGAAAAGAGAAAAAAACCTGGAGAAGTCTCAGGCATGATCAGGTTTCTTCGCCGGCGAGGTTAGTGCTTGTTTGCCTTCTCTACAAAGCCAAGTCAACCTTACAACTAGAATCTGTCCCGCGGTTAAATTTTTGGATTTTTTTTTTATTCGTCAAAAAGTGATGTTTTTGGTTATTGTTGCAGTTTAAATATTTCTTAGATCACTAAAAATGAACATATATTGTTAACGGATCTAATACATAATTTTATAAAGCCAGCCCAAAAAAAAATTTATATGCAAATCAGACATTCTTTATAGAAAGATAAAATGGTTATCCATAAATTTACCTGAAAATTTTGATTATGGAAAATAAACTTTTCTCTTAATAATCAAAAAGTTATCTATATAAGTTAAACCATATTCATGGGTGGTGCCATAGTTGAAGGATTCATTATGGAGTAAGAAAACCACAAATTTTTCTACTGTAATTTTAACTATGGTTGTCTATTGTAGATATTTTGAGTGACAAAACTATCCAACTCTTCAGATACTCAAGGGCAAGTGCTTCGGTCGGAGGCGGTTTATCCGATACCCAAAGAAGTTCTCGTACTGCTGGAAACGTGTTAGTCCATCAAAGTAGTTATGTTTTTGTGTTAGTCCTAGTAGGAGTTGTAGTCATCTCTTTTTCGAAGTTTTTGCGGGCTTTGGGGAAGGGCTCAATGCGGCTTTGAGGACGAGGACTCCAATTCTTCGGGATTATGGCAACAACGCGAATGTCTGAGCTTCGATACTCGGAATTGGTGTTTCTTCGCCGGCTTTATCTACACGCTTTGGCATAGATATATCCTTTTAGTATCTTTTGGTCCGTTTTAGTGTTTATGTTGTATCAAGTCGGTTCTGTAGATTTTTTGTCTTTCCGCTTTCTTGTTTTCTTTTTAATTTCTGTCTCAAATTAAAAATGGTCTAAATTTTAACATTTACACCCAAAAAAAATGTTTCGGTTTGAAACCGTCAAAATATCACAAAAATATATCTATGTAAGTTATTACGATTTCTCAAACACTTCTTTTTTTTCTTGGTAAATTACACTTTTATTTTGAAGAATATTTAAAATATTTTAATTAATAAAATAAAACTCATATTTACTAGTACAATTATTTATAAAATAATTTTAACTTTGTTAACTCTTATATAACCTTATATGTTAACCCTGGTTAAAAATATACTTGTAAATCATCTCATTAGAAAATAAATCCTTGCAATATTAAATAAATATATTATAATTTACTTTTTTCCAATAGATAATAAACACATGGGGGTTGCATACTTGAATCATTCGTGATTGCTTGATTTTTTGGATTTTTTTTGGTAAACTTTAAGAGTTCTGAGGCCTTGGGTCTCTAATTTCCTTTGGTACCTAGAATCATTTTTTAGTTTATTCATATTTAAAAAATACATTTTTATTCCAAAGGTGAATTGAACACAGAACATAAAGAAATCAATCTTTTATACTACCACTAGGCTAACACATTATTGGTACGTGATTGTTTGTTGAACCTGCAGCATAAAAGAACTCATCTCTTTGTACTACTATTAAACTACCACACTTTTAGTAGTGATTGCTTGTTTATGCAAGCATCTGATGGATATGGGGTTGCATACTTTTAAAAATGACGATTTTTTAAATTATTATAAGTAGAATTTTTGGTTAAAAAATTACTGCAAAATCTTATAAATTACACCGTTAAATCTTGGAGTATCTATTTTATTTATTATAATAAATTTCACACTTGTCATTTATAAAATTATTATGAGATATCATCTTTGTTATTGACAATGCCATACTGTGGCTTTAGATAAACACAAGACAATACATCTTTATAAATAGTATTTATATAAATTATTTATTTGCAAGTTGCAGACTGCACTGCAGTAAAGAATCTCATGTTTTCTCAACAATTTTATGTTTGGTCTTTCTTTATTGTTTTGGCTTTTTTCTTTTCTTTTTTTTATAAAGTTGTTTTGGCTATTTCTTTATCCAATGTTATTAAATTATTTATTTCTGCTAGCGCATGTCGCTGTAGGGACTTTAGTAAAAGACTTCAATAATTTAAAGCGAGTTGGTCCTTATTTAAATACAGTCAAAGTCGTGCAAGTTTTTTTTCTTTTTGTCGGCAAGTCTGCACAAGTTAAACAGCTAGAAATCACGTTACTATGGAATAGAATAATAAAATATATGAATACTAGATAGTGAAAGCATCATTTGGGGAAACCCAATGGGTTTCTTAAGTACTATTTTAATATAAATTTGAAGTTAAAAAACTGTGTTAAGAAACTGTATTTTTTACTGCTTTATTGGTAGAACCCTTAATGAGGTTCTTAAAAAAAAAAATTAATTAAATTTTTTTTTAATAGAATTTTTTTATTAATTAAACATAGATACATAAAAATATTACATTTCAAACATAAATTTTGAAAAATAAAAGCTTCTCTGCTTTCCTTTGATCCTTGAGCTCCTCTGCCTTGCTCTGTTCTTCGAGCCCCTCGGCTTCTTTAGCTTCGATATCTCGAGCTCCAAATGCCACATATCAGCTGTAACCACAACAATGGTCACAGTTCACTTTCTTTAACATGAGATCATACGCGCAGCAGTTAGTGTTGTTGCAGTTGTTCTGAACAATTTGACCAGAACTGAATAAATGGAGAGCCGCTGATATCCAGAACATATAGAATATCGCAAGCATAGCGAACGGTATAGCCGGGAATATAATCAGCGCTTGAACTTCTCCAATTACTTTAGCAGCTACCTGGATTCCACAAGTATACAGCAAAATAACATTTCTAGCAAAAACCAAACTGGTAACCAAATTAACCAAATTACTAACAAACTAATACTCGCCTTGAGGACTGATGTTGCCATGAGAATTCTACGGATGATGGCGATTGAAGTGAGGATAGCAACAACTGAGATAAAAGTCATCAGAATGGCGACTCCACGAACATGAGTCAGTTCCTAGGAACAACCAAATGCAAATAAGCTTGGAAAAAATTGAGGCTAATGATCTCATAACTTAAGCAGCATAAGTGCATAACGCAGAAAATGTTAACTTACTCGACCATACACATGAAAGTATGGGTCATGCTCACCAATAATAGGTGTCACAGCATCATTCCCAATCCATCCAGCTACAAATTATACAAAGCGATAATAAGCATACTGAATCCATATGACTTGAAACACAGAGACAGACAATAGAAACTTGAGTTTTTAACCAACCTTTTAAGTAATAGAACATTGTCACCGATATTAAAAGCATGTTGAAAAGGACAACAGTTATCCAGGGCATGGCAGCAACAAAATGTCGAATTAGAAGCAGCCAAATAATGGATAGAAACAGTGGAACAAGACCTCCACAAACAATCAATACTGGCCAAGACTTTCCAATATCAGCCACATAACGATGCGATTGAACAAACCAACAACAAACACTTAGACCATTCTCTAAGATCATCATTTTACAAGAAAATATGAAAGAGGATCGTTCTCTAACCTTAAGAACTGAGGCCCGAGAATTCATCGACCTTCGAATCGACCTATCTATGATCATGTCCTCTTGAATATTCACACCACCCATCTGCTGCCAATGGTGCAAGGATGAATTTGAAGCACGAGCTATATATTGGCAGCTCCAATAAACTAAAGAATTTAAAGAACAAATCATGTTACAAAAATGATAATAGAAAAAAAAGACTTAAGCTAAGCTTTGTGCATATACAACACACTCTTACCATTCACACTAGGGAATATCACAGGGTAGCAAGGACCCTAAAGCTGAAGAGATGAATTTCTCATTTCTGGAGTAAGAAATTCAAAGTAATCATAATTCCTGTCGATCCAATCATTCATCTTGAGACGAATCTCGCCATCAGGATAGTCACAGACCCAGTTGAGAGTATCATCAGAAGGTTCAGGGCAGTCCAAAAGACAAATAGTCCTAGCATTAGCCAGTTTGAGAGCCCCATCTTTCAAACCACTTTCATAAACGACTTAAAGCAAGTCCAAAGAAGAAGAAAAAATGATATGATTATCCAACATAGGATCTGCTTTCTCTCCACGGTTTCTGATACCCTTGAGTTCTCTCTGAATCTCTACAGGTACAGTCGGCAGAGGAGCAATTGCGAGAGGAGGAGGAGCTGATGTTTCCGCCGAAATCTCCTCCGCGGCTAAAGAAATAGATGGACGAAGAAACAACGAAGCAGAGGCGGCGAGGAGTGCTGCCACGATGAGCCTGGCGCGGCGAGAGCAGGCGATTCCGGAGGTGGAGTCGCAGATCGGGAAGGAAGAAGATTGAGAAGAAAGAAAAAGAAGAACGAAGCGACAAAACCGAGAAACAACTTAAGAACCGTTTCTTAAGTTCCTTAATTAAGAAACGGTTCTTAAGTGAAATCCTCTTTTTTAATTAAATCAACATTATTATATGTTAAGAAACCTATTAAGAACCTTCCGATAATGATGCTCTAAGTTGTAACTTTAACTTTTAAAGTAAGACATGATTATTTTTTGTCACTACATGTAGACGTGTTACTGCATGAATCAAATGGTGGTGATAATTCATGTTAGACTTTAATATTAAATTGAGTAAAGCTTCTGCTGTCAAAAATAAAATAAAAAAATGAGTAAAGCTTCTTCTAAAATAATTTAGAACGCACCTGTCAATATTTATTGCACTTCTCAAAAGTCTTCCCAATTAAACGATTAATAATAATAATAATTTAATATTATATGTATTAAAAAATGATGTAGATTTTGTTTGCGTGTTTGGAATTTGGGCCGGACCACACAAATTGGAGAAATAAAAGTGACTCTCGAGTTAAGCTAAAAGAAATTTTGCATGAAAAATAAGATTGTTTGAGAAATAACAATAAAAACTATATATTCTACTTATTTAGAAATTTCCACTGTCATTATGTAGATAAAAATGGATTTAGTTTATTATTGCTACACTAATATAAATTATATATTTTTATTCTTAGATATAATATTATATATTATCTATCGTTATAATCCGTTCAAAGTATACTTTTCAGATGATCTCCTTTATTAGAAACAAATGATAACACATGAGATCCCATTATTATTTATGTTGTTTGTGCTATCTATTCTCAAATCCCAACTACAACTACTAAATTAACTAATACTACTTGTACAATTTGAATTAAAAGTCGTGCGAATATAATTAACTAACAAAAAGAAACCAAATTGCTTAAACGAGTATATAGTATAATCTGAACAATTCAAGGCTTACATGTGCAGAGTGATAATTATTGTTTACGAGGTCTTCTCTAGATCATGGTCAAGAGTTAAGACCTGATATTCTTTTGTCACTACATGTTCTGTCGTCATACTTAAAATATCATCATAAGATAAAAACAAAACTCAGTTTGTTTTATACTAGGTGATCCACAACGACTACGACGTGCATGGTCTAAACTACACAAGTGTAGATTATCAAACACACATCAACTATCCAGATCGATGTCAATCATATTCATACAAATAATAAGCTTATAAATTTATACGATTAATTATTTATTTTAATTGTATAATTGTAATTTGGCAAATAGAGAAAAATGTGAAAAATATATAAGATTTTAGACATTCAAAAACTATCATATTCAAAAAACTACTTTATTTACAATTTACAAACTTAAAACTATCCTATTTCCCAATTTTTTCTTTTTTCAATCATATATACTACAACATATAAAAATACTTTTATTAGTTGACATAGGACATTTATTATAAATTCATGGACCCTACTGATTATTTATCTTCCTCAACGGCCTACTTGTCCATAGTTAATGCTGTCTGTAAATTAATTGTTCACACTTCACAATATATTTTTTTGTTTAAAGTCACACTTGTAATATAAACGAGAATTTCTCTTAACCATAGTTAAAACTACAATATAAATAAATTTAACTCATGTATCACGTGCGAGATGGAAGACGTTATTTCTTTTGTCACGACATGTAGACAAGTTACATTTTCGTTATTTAAAATGTAAGAACAATGCTGGCATTTACATGTCTCCATATTATTACAGCTGACTGAAAATAATTTATGGAGTAATTTACAAGTCTTTTTTTATTTCCTCTCATTGATCTTTCTTTATTGCACCTCACCAAAGTCCTCCCTGGAATGAAAAGTCACTCATTCTTTATTTTTTTTTCATTCAATAATTATCTCCCACATCCATTTTTCATCAAAGTTTAATCTGATTAACTATCATAAAAATCCGATTCGGAAATTTCTAGTTAATTTATTTTATTTGCAGCCTTATCTTGTGGAGTCAAACTTTCTTTGTGATTTCACACATCTTTTTATAAATAGAAAATATTTATAAATACTACTATTTTTAATAAATGATCAACTTGATTAAATTTAATTAAATTTAAAATAAGTTGGCTAGAATATCACTGTCATTTCTTCTGCTAAAAAAAATTAAGAATGCAATATGCCCACTAAAAATGTAGACATATATAGAATTTATGAATGTAATAATGTAGTACTAATTAACAATTTTAAAATAACCAAGTACCATTGAGTAGGTTGCTGTGATATTCAATGATACGAATATTGAGTTGTTTAATATAAGTAGTAATAACTAGATTCGTTTGTTGTAGATGATAAGTCATTCGTTATTTATAAAATGTCAGTATTTTACTATTTTTAACTAGTACGACAGCTTAATAAATACAAAGATAGAAAAAAAATTTGGTAAGGAAAAACTTTTTTTTTATAAGAAAATAATAAAAGTAAATAGAATTGCGTTTGAACATTATAATTTCATTTGTTTTTCATAATATCATTTGTTTTATTTGAAAAATTTATAGTGTAACCAAAGGAATAGTGGCCTAATGGTGTACAAGGGGTTGGTTTATTTGTGTAAAGACATTTTTAAATAGGAATGAACTAAAAGCTGACTATAGATATCGAAGGAGATTATAAGCCAAATGTCCGGAACTCCTGTGATTTTTCAAAAAAAAAAAAATTATAGTGTAGTGGTGACGGGTGCAAACAAATACTGTACAATTTAATGATTTCATCATCGATATTGGTTGTAGGCAATGTTTCCTAAATAAAAATATAGATCTTATATAAATTACTAAAAAAAAAAAAACTTAATGATGTTTTATAAGCCAACTTTACTAAAAATCCCAAGTTCCAAATTTATTCATAAATATAAAATAAATTTATGAGTAATTTGTGTCTGTTTTCATAAATTTAAACAACAATATACTAATGAAATATAGATTTTTTGAGTATGAGCAAGAAACTAGAAGAATTTATACGAAATTACGAAGAAACTGTAATTAATATAAATGGAGTGGAGTATTCATTTTTTTGGTAAGTTACCGCGCGAGGAATAAAGAGGAAGAAATGAGTATTAATTAAATTACTAGGAGAGTGAACTTTCCATCAATCATTAAAATAAAATGTTTGCAAAGAAAAACACAAAAGAATTATAAAGCTGTTAACTTTTTTTTTTTTTTGTTTTCTACTCTCGTGGTCTCATTCATTTGCCAATTTGGCAATTGACTCTAGTTGCAAGGGAGACTCAAAGTTGCTTCTTCTCCGGAGAAACAGGTCAGAATGAACTCTTCTCAGAGAAATGTTTGATTTTTCGAATCGTTTGTGAAATGAGTAAAAGCTTTCTGGAGAAAAGATTAAACCTTTCTTACAGATGATCTTTAGATTGATTTAGCTAATAAAGTCTGCTTTGAGAAACTTGATCTATAAAATTTATGAAAAGCCATTACTATTTACGATTATTCAGAGTCTTACTTTCTTGAATCCTTGAATGTTATTTCTCCGATTTCGTTTTGATAGCTTAAGTTGAGAGAGCGAGAGAAGTAGAAATTATTGAGTTATGCAAAAATTACGTTCCCTGGAAAGATAATTTATCCATTGTTATAACATATTGTTTCTTGTTGCTTTTCAAGATTTGCAGATTTGTGTGTGTTCATCATATTTGAGAGCTGAGAAGAAAAGTTTTGACCACTCAAGTGTGTCATCATGGCTTCCGAGAACTCCTCGGAGAAGAAGAAGGTAGAAGATGACCCAGGAATATCAATCAAGAAGATGCTTGGGATTGTGGATAGTTTGCATACTTATTTTCCAACTCAGTTAGAGGAAGAAAGGAAGTCTAGGAACATTCCGAACAGGTCAATAAGCCTCCCTACTACTGCCCCTACTAGCCCGCGCCAGACTCTGGAAACCCAAAGAAGTGTCCCAGTTGATTCTTTGAAGCAGGGAGAATCCGAGACTTCAATTCCTAAGCTGAAACGTAATCTCCATCTTCTGAAGGAGGACGTGCTTAAGGTACAAGAACTTAACCTGGAGGTTGGAGAAGAGGTGAGCAGACATATTCGTCCACTTGAAAAACTGCTCAAAAATGTGGAAGTGGGTTCCTCGAATAAAAAGTTGACCAAAGGTATGAAGAAAGACTTGGACGATATCAACAAGAAGATCTTTAACTTGATGTGTCAAGTCCCCTTGTTGCCCAACAAGCGTAAAAAAGCCAAAGGATTAGATTCTGATGATGCCGATGGGGATAATAACGGCAAAGGCATTGTTTGCCTGCCCGGGATCCATGCAATTGAAGATCTCAAAACACTCGCGGCTTTCAGATCAGTACAACGCGAATTTGAGAAACTTGATGATGAAAAGAAGATCTACCTTCTGAGCTTTGCTGCATTCCCCGAGAATCAAGAGGTGAATAGAACAATGCTGATGTATTGGTGGATGGGGGAGGGCATTCTGAGTTCTCAACAAAATGACAATCTCAAACCCGAAGATGTTGTGAAGGAAATTCTTGATGATTTCGCGAAGAACAACTTGATCGAACCTGTTGAAATCAAACGCAAAGTGAAGCCAAGTAGCTATAAGATGGCCCCTTTTGTGCATTCTTCAGTGGTTCGTATCGCCAAGGAGATAAAGCTTTTTCATATGTATAATGACACGAATAAGCCATACATGAAACAATCAGAACTGCACAAGGTATGCCTTGTGGAAGCGTCGTCAAGCCAGCCAGAAGCAAAAGCTACGAAAATGGAAAAAGCAGAGCAGATTGAAACAGTGTTCAATGTTTCTGAGAGGTTCCCGGATTTCACATTCAAGTGGTTCTCTAAGGATAAACCATCAGTGACTAAGAAGTTTGGTCCCCTATCAAAAATTACATATAGTGCGCTCAAGGTTTTTTATCTGGGAAGATGGGAGAGAACCGCCAAGCGCCACATCGAGGTAGAGAATCCAGAGCTTATGAAAAACTTGAAGCATATGACTAAACTCAAACTTCTAAGTTTTCAAGGGGTCTCAAGAATTGAAAGACTTGATGATGCTGTCTGTAAGCTTCGTGAGCTGATCATCTTAGACCTCAGAGCTTGCTATAATCTGGAGAAACTTCCAGACAAGATAGATGCACTCAAGGCGCTTATCTACTTGGACATTACCGATTGCTACATGATTGATCGCATGCCCAAGAGGTTGTCGTGGCTGGATAACTTGGAGGTTCTCAAAGGTTTTGTGGTTAGTGATGCTACTGATGAGGAGACGGTCTGCACGCTAACTGAGTTGGTGCACTTGAGGAAGCTGAGAAAGCTAAGTATTTCAATAAACAAAGGTGATTTCACCATAGATCATGTGTTCATGGCTGTAAAGAATTTCAAAACTCTGGAGAAGTTGAAAGTGGCGTGGGGAGGTATAAATAAACATCCTCAGGACAAACCCGTAGGTGTAAGAAAGGAGGCAAAAAAAGACAAGGCAGTTGGTGCTGTAGATAAAAAGGAACAGAAACCTGGGATCTTACAAAGAACGGCGACCTTTTTCCGTACGGAGAAAGATCCCCAGAAACCACAGCTTCCCATGACATTGAAGAAACTGGACCTACAGTGTTTTCCTGATGCAGTTCTTCCCCAGTGGCTTGAGCCTAATAACCTTGGTGGTCTGGAAAAACTCTACATTAAAGGAGGAACCAAACTGGCTGGATTTGGAAAGTCACCACCCGACGAGCCAACCAAGTGCAAAGTCACGGTTTTACGTCTGAAATTTCTTCCCAGGCTTAAAGTAGAATGGAGGGAGCTAACAGAATTGTACTTTCCAAAGCTGGAATTCTTGGATAAGTATCAATGCCCTCAAGTGAGTCTCTGCCCCTGTGATGGAATGGGAATCTGGCGCAAGCCCTGAAAAACATTGTCTAAGCAACTCCGAACTGAGAGTTTCTCAGTTTTCCCAAGTTCTATTTTGTTGTTTTCTTTCCTTTTTCGTTGTTGTGTGTTTGCTTCCTCATATTTCCCATTATGTCTTGCTGGTTTGGCTTTCAAGTGTTGTTGTTTGGAAACAGTTGAATAAAGGAGTTTTGTGTGTTTGTTTTGCTTATTCTGTGTTCTAACGAAGCTACGAAGGAATAAGAAATGTATTATAATCAACTGAGAAGGTCTACAAGTGCAGAGAGGCTAAGAGCAAGGAACTTTGATAAACTGCAAATGCAAGAGAAAGTTTCACAAGAAAATAAGCTCTCTTAATAGTTTCTTCTGATAAAAACACCTTGAGATTGCAAGGTCAAGAACCTCTACTCAGAGGTTCTGGTTTATTGATACAACAGACTGACAAACAGACAACATCAAACAAGAAACGCATACAAGAAATCAAGAAAACATAAGCAAGGTTGATGATAAGCAATCTTGAGCCAAGAGGCTGAGTCAAGTTTATCCAGTTCTCAATATCTGGTCTGGTTGGTAGGTTGGCTTTCGGTTGCTCCATGGGTAGAACCCTCAGCGACACCTTCATCGTCAAGAAACACGGGATCAAGCTCGGCCAACCGTCTAGCAGCCAGAGGAAGACCACGAGACTTGTTCATCAGCTCATCTATGCATTTCTTGTCGTTCCTTGGAGGATCTTTCTTTTTCTCGACGACCACTGCTTCATATATCTTCCAGACATTCTGATGATCAGTCAGAGGCCAAAGACGATGAATCTCATGTTTCTCTGCAACTAGCTTCTTCGCCAATGTCTCTTCCCTGGTCGTGTATATGACTCTCCCACCAGACCCTTTAGGGAATCCATCTGAAAGGTACTTTCCCCATTTCTCACCTTCCTCGAGTTTCTCATCAAGCTTCTCATCCCAGTTATCGTCTTTTCGCACATCATCAAACACAATGAGATACTTCTTCCACCTCAGATTCAAGTGAAGTGCATAGAGCAGAGCAGAGAGCTCCTTCTCTGTAGCTGTCTCTCTATCAATTTCTCCAGCTTCCTGATTGCTAGCAGCTTCCTCATTGCTTGCAGCTTCTTCTTTTGCATCTTTACAGATATCTTCGAGGATCGTCTTTTTAACACCAAGACCCATCAAGATTCTCTTCAATACAGATATCTTTTTATCTTCTCCTTCCTTTGTCTCTTTGCAATACATAGAAACCCAAATCCTGGGAGCATAAACACTCTTCACATCTTCATCATTAAAGATCGTCTTGCATAGTGCTGTCTTCCCAACACCATATTCTCCGACAATCACAAGACTCTTGAACTCCCTGTAAACCTTCTGATCCAACAAGAAGTGTTGCAATGACTTGATCTCGTTGTTAAAACCGTAGATTTCATGGTCTGGAACTTTAGAATCGGTTTTCAGACGCTCCTCTTCGTCGTTATCATCCCTCTTCTTCACGGTTTCGAGCCAATCCTTACAATTTTTACGGAAGCGTTCTGTGAAGTTGATGAGTCCTCCGTGCTGTGAAATTTCTGAAGGCATATTCAAGCTATAAGCTAAAAGAAACAAAGAAATTTGCAGGAAAGAAGATGAAGAAGAAAAGAAAAATAATTAAAAGCATAGGCAAAAAAAAAAAAAGAGAGAGAAAGAGAGAGAGGAGAATTAGTAGCTAATTGACACTTTTTAATTAAAATTCATTGATGTAGTACGTAATTTTGACATGGAAAATTTGTTATCTAGCGACAGTCACTTTTGATTGAATCAGTAAAAAAAAAAAAAAATTGTTCCAAAAAAAGTCATCGGACTAATGTCTAAGAAAATATATTTCAAAAGAAGAAATACATATATAAATGAAAAACCTATAATTATGTTATGTCATAGTATAAATAATTATAAAACTGTATTATAGGAATTAGGCAATATGAAAATAGGCAAGTTTGAACTAGTTAATTTATTTTTAAAAATTACATCAATTGTCTAAAGTTTTATTTTTATTAATTTATTTTATTTTATTTTTAACAACGACGTGTTTAATTATTGCAAGAGCTACTTTGCAATATACAAAAAATAATAATTACAGCTGGACATACAAAAGTCGACGATACATACATTTATTCAAGCTTCAACTGTAAAATGTCCGACTGCACCATAGTTTAAAATAATTAATACACCCATCCCAAGTGTAATATTTTTTAAGCTTATGTCCAGCTGTAACTGTAATATAGTATGCTAACTCGCATTCCGGAAATGATGCAATCACATGACACAAGACGTGGGAAAAGTTTTATTTTGGTGAGTTAAAAACTAAATATGTTTAAATTGGTCAGCTAATTCAGCTTTTTTTGGGAAATAAAAACTTCGAATATTGGTATGCACAACAAGTACCGGAAGGATTCCAGTATATATATTGTCTCACACCTGGCCTATTATTGTTTGGGGCCAAAGATATTTCTACATAATGATGGAATAGTGATTCATTACGGTGATTTAATGGTTTTTACTTGAGATAGAATTACTTAATTAGTTAAAACCAGTGATAAATTGCCCTCAAATACAGAATTATCTAAATCACTCATATTTGATCAGTTGAAGTAGCATCATGCTTTAAACCCATTAAAAAAATTGGTGAATGGATGATGGTTACATTCACTTTATATAGATTAGTCGGTTACATTCACTTTACTAGATTAGATTTTATGTCTTATTCGGATCACTTTATATAATTGCTACTTTTTTTTTGTTTTGTTTTGGCATATAATTGCTACTTGTTGAACCAAGTAGGTTCCACGAGAAAACGTGATTTTCATTAGAAATTGGAAGAATTGAGATGTGGGGTCAACAGTTTATCCGATAACACTAAATTCCTTTTCTTTCTTTTTTGTTGCAAAAATCTGATTAATTTGTCAAGTGCTGTCATATACGAACGAGCCAGTTGTAAAAGGAAAGAAAGTAAAGGAAAAAAAGTATAAATATTTGTCACAGTTTTGAGATAATGTATAATAATAATAAGAAAAAAGAAGGAAATTTAATTTACCTTTACAGGTTTCTTGGAGAAGTAAGAATTCACATGTGCAAACCTTGTCGGTTGTTGTCACTCATTCCAATTTCTAAGGCATTTGAGATAAGATAACCTCGTATATCTAAGTTAAACACATCTGATTCTTTAACCATGTGATTATAAGGACAAAACAGGAAAAAAGACGAGAGAATTTTTTTCTCAGATTAAGGGTTTAACTATAAATTACTGACTGAGATATTTAGGTATTTTTAATTCCATAAAAATCAATTATATAGCAAAGAGGAGACGATCAATATTAGCATATATTGCCTTCCTCCCATTTCATTGTCAAAGAACCCAGTGGAACCTTTGAATAATTGTTTTAACTTTTTGAAAATGAGGTAAAAAAGTAAAGTAATTTAACAGCAGAAAAAAATCAGATAAAATTATCAAAAAGAAATTTATACAGAAAAAAAAACTAAAAACAAAAAAAACTTAGAACATGTTTGACTAACCTCAAGGTCTCCAAGAAGCCATCAATGGCTGCCCAACCAGAATAACTCAAACCTTCACACACAATAAAAAAGCTTCAAAAGCAAAACCCCATAGTCAACCAGAAAGAGAAAGAAGTCAAACCTGTTTAGATGTATCTGTGTTGGATCTAATAAACCATCACTTGTTGTTTATTCCAACAAATCAGTTCCAAGATGGTGAATCCAATTCCAAAGCCTATCAAAAACATCTGGGACGCATGGAGCATCCAAAGTACCTTAATCTTCAGTCTCAGCCTTCAAACATTTCTCATTTTCTTTGCACCTCAAAGAAAACGCTCATCAAGAAAAGTTTTACTCTCTCTCATTTGGTCTGCTTACCTTCTTGCTGATTGGTCAGCCAATTTCGCAGCTGGACAAATCTCAGATAGTCAAGGAGATGATTCAAAGCCCGGAGAACCGAAAGAGAATAGCAAGCTCGCAGCTTTCTGGGTTCCTTTCTTGCTCTTGCATCTCGGTGGTCCAGATACAATCACTGCCCTTGCCCTTGAAGATAATGAGTTATGGCTCAGGCACTTGTTGGGTCTTTTCTTTCAATCAGTTGCAACCGCTTACGTGCTTTTGCAATCGGTACCAAATGCTCTTTGGAAACCCACTTTGCTGGTGTTTGCCACCGGAGTGATCAAGTATGTCGAGAGGACATTAGCTTTGTACCTGGCGAGTCTTGACAAGTTTAAAGATTCCATGATTCAACAACCTGATCCTGGGCCAAACTACGCGAAGCTCATGGAGGAATACGCGGCTAAGAAAGGTATGAATGTGCCTACACAGATTATCAAGATGGAAGAGCCTGAGAAAGATCCAAGAGCCGATGCTGCTGTTAGGCCTGACAAGTTCACTTCACTCAATATTCTCCAGTACGCTTATAAGTACTTCAATATCTTCAAAGGTCTTGTGGTTGATCTCATCTTTACATTTCAACAACGAGCTGAAAGCAAGAGATTCTTTAGCTCGCTGAAAGCAGATGAAGCACTAAGAATCTTAGAGGTTGAGCTCAACTTTATCTATGAAGCTCTATTCACAAAAGCCGAGATCTTGCATAATTGGGTAGGATTCATCTTCAGGTTCATTGCCCTGGGATGCCTTGCAGCTGCCCTCCGCATGTTTCAATACAAGAAGAAGGATGATTATGGTGGATTTGAAGTTGGTCTTACGTACGCATTGCTCATAGGAGGAATAGCTCTGGATACCATTGCTCTTATCATGTTCTGTGCATCTGACTGGACGTTTGTCAGATTGAGGAAGATGAAGGACGAGGTGGACGACAAAGACACCATGTTCGACAATATACTTAACTGTATTCTTGACTGGATTATTGGGGTCAGGGAGTTGAAGACGGAGGAGTACAAATGCTGCAAAATTCCTGGGGTTGAATCTCATCAAGTGCTGGACACGATGTTCCTTTTTCGCAGGTGGTCTGAGTATGTACATGCACATAACCTGATCGAATACTGCCTATGGATAACACCGAAGCGAATCCACCATACCAAGGGTTCTATACACATCGCCTTTTCCACACTTATCAAGATCCTTTTCATTGGCCCTGTCATCAAATCTATTGGAAGTGTCATTGCATGCTGTTTTAGATTCATAAAAAAGAAGTGTCATTGGATCTTCAAGTGGATTGACGATCAGATAAGTCATTGGTGCAAGAATAGTAAATGGATGAATGAAGAGTACATTAGGTTGTGCTTCTACTGCACATTTTACATTCCTCGTCTACCTGGGCGTGGAATAAAACTTTTTATGGACTTCTTTGGCGTCCAAGCTCAGCTAGAGGAGGTGATTTTCACATCCAGTGATCGTCTCACTCTGAATCTGTGGGAACACATATTCACAGAGGTAAATAAAAAATCCCTTTTCGCTGAAGACGCTGAAAGCGCCATGAGGGTATCTTCAGCTAGAGGTGACTGGACTCTGCGCGATATACAAGGTGAAGACCCAGAAACAGAAAAAAAGCGTGAGAAACTTTTACGCTACGTGATGGGAATGGATTATGATCAGAGCCTGCTTGTGTGGCATATTGCCACCGAGCTCTTATACCAAACAGAAGAAGTCACTAAAGAGAATCATAGCGAGCGTGAGTTCAGTAAAATCCTTTCAGACTACATGATGTACCTCCTAATGATGCAACCCACTCTAATGTCAGCTGTTGCGGGTATTGGAAAGATAAGATTCAGAGACACGTGCGAGGAGGCTAAGAGATTCTTCGATAGGAGGCATATCGCGGACAGATCCAAAAAGAAGGTCGCCAGTGCAAAGGAAGCCAGCGATGCAATTTTATCTGTGGCAGCTCCAGCAAAAGCTGAGCCTATCGACGTGAAAGGAGACCGAAGCAAATCCGTCCTGTTTGATGGGGCAATGCTGGCCAAAGAGCTTAAGGGTATAAGAAAGAACGAGACAGACGACAGAAAGATGTGGAAAATAGTGAGCCAAGTGTGGGTTGAGTTGCTTTGTTATGCAGCAACAAACTGTGGGGCTATAGAACACGCAGCTCAGCTAAGCAAAGGAGGAGAACTGATAAGCTTTGTTTGGCTATTGATGGCTCATTTTGGACTAGGAGACCAATTCCAAATCAACCAAGGAGATGCCAGAGCCAAACTGATTATAGGCAAGTGAAGTGATCATCCAATAAGCAACAAAAGTAGCACCAACATTAGTTTCCCACATTTGCTTCCATTGTGTTTTTTTGTTTTTTTTTGTTTCAAAGAGTATTGCTTGAACTGTTTGCAGCTTTTTCATATCCATTACCAGCAATTATATCTTCTTGAATCATCTGCATTGTAACTCATGTCCTTATTGTTTATCTTCTGTCAATGTGTGAGCTTGATTGATTCCTGTAATACTCTGTACAACCAAAAGAGAAATCTCCAAAAGGTATTACAAGATCAGTCAACACAAGGACCTTCAAAATTCCAATTAGAAGAAATCGAACATGAATATTAACGAAGCAATCGTGAACATCATCCAATGAGAGGAAACTTCAGAATCTCATAAGACGTTGCAACCGATTTAGTGATCGCCTTGACTAAACCTATTGAAAATCACCAAGTTCATATGAAAATTCCACCTAAAAAACTCAGATTATGACCATGAATCGTTTCCGATTACCTTCCAGATCCCATCATCCTTTCCCTCTCTTCAATTCAACGGAGGCTTCTGTGATTGTCGATCTCAATTTCAAATTTTCAATTCAAGACCTAGATTTGTTTTTTTTTTGCCCGTTCTTGACTAATTTCTTTCGTTTTGACAAAAAAAAATAATAATCAGTGAAAAAAACCCATGATAATAGTTAAATACTAAATAGTCTGAAATTTCAATTAACAACTTCCGAACAATAATCCTTTCATTTTTCCTTCTAAAAATACTATTGCTAAAAGATTATACAGTAAATGTTTTTTTTAAGTTTAACTTAACGGAATTATAATTGGATCTAATTCAATGTTTTGGTCGAACAGTTACTGTTTCAAAACTCAAATATTATATTTTTTCAGATAACAACTTTTTTTACAGTTTTCATGCAAGTTAACCACAAAATTAAATTGTTGAGTTATTTTGCAGATAAAAATATATATATGGACAACAATAGAAGTATTTTTTAATCTTCATTATTTTATTTTTGGTCAATGGACAGTTGGTCACTAAATAATTACTCGATTTTAGAATGACTAACCCGGGACAGTCTTTAAACAATATAAGTTATAACTATGGTTAAACCTAACAACATTATTATAACCATGACGAAGTTTTTCTGTTTTAACAATCATACTCTAAGAATTATTTTTAATACATAATCTGAGTCTAGTGGACCAATGTATACTTACAACGACGCGAGCTCAACTAAATGACACTTGAACTTTAAATTACTTTAAATATTAGTATTTAACATATTCATCACAACAAAAATAATTAAAAAAGACCAATAGTTAAAGTCGTCTCTTGACGTCCAACAAAATAAAAGTAAAGTCGTCTCTTGACGTCCAAAAAAAAAAAGTAAAGTCGTCTTTCAGTCTCAGTCCCCACCCAGAAAAAAAAACAAAAAAAAAATTGACGCATTGATTGATTAAAAAAAAATATATATTTTTACGGTGTGTATACCAACAGTAAGTTTTTGATAAACAATTTTGCAAGAATAATTGACGAAAATGCAAAATAAATTCATTTGAAAAAATAAAACCCAGCTAGACCTGAGCTGCTGAGTCGTCTCTCTCTTTCTCCCGAGTGAGCTTCTGATTAAGAAAAAAAAAGAAACAAAAAAAGAACATCAATGGCTTCCCAAAAACATTCCACAAACCCCAAATCTGAGAAAACATCTCAGTAATCAGAAGAGAGACAGAGAAAAAAACAAAGAACCCCAAATTACTCAAGTGAATCTGAGAGAGAGAGAGAGAAAAGGAAGAAGCTTTATCTTTTTTTTTCCTCAAGAGAGAGTAACAATGGTGGAAGTGATACCAAAACACATCAAAGATGTTTGGGATAGATGGAACATAAGAGGAGCAATCATTCTAAGTCTTACCCTTCAAGCAATTCTCATTTGCTTTTCTCCTTTAAGGAAACGCACACCAAGAAGGCTCTTGATCATGCTCGTTTGGTCCTCTTATCTCTTAGCAGATTGGTCTGCTAATTTCGCTGTTGGTCTCATTTCCAAGAATCAAGGAAAAGATCTCAAACCTAATGACCCTCCACAGGACAAAAAACTCATGGCTTTATGGGCACCATTCTTGCTCTTGCATCTTGGTGGACCTGACACAATCACAGCTTTTGCGCTTGAAGATAACGCTCTTTGGCTTAGACATCTCTTTGGGCTTGTCTTTCAGGCTATTGCTGGTGTCTATATCGTTCTTCTGTCTATTCCCAATAGCCTTTGGGTGATTATACTCTTAGTGTTCATTTCTGGGACTATCAAGTATCTGGAGAGGACCACGGCTTTGTTTAGTGCGAGTTTGGATAAGTTTAGAGACTCTATGATTCAAGCACCAGATCCAGGACCAAACTACGCAAAGCTCATGGAGGAGTATAAGGCCAAGAAAGATGCAAGACTACCCACCAAGATCGTTCTGATTGATGAGCCTGACAAGGCACATAGGCCTAAGAAGTTAGAGCATCGATCATTCGTGTCGAAAATAAAAAAGTTGACCGATCTTGAGATTGCTCTGTATGCTTACAAGTTCTTCAACACATTCAAGGGCCTTGTAGTCAACCTTATCTTCAGCTTCAGAGAGCGTGACGAGAGCCTAGAGATCTTTGAGAATTTGAATGAACCAGAGGAAGCTTTGAGGATCATTGAGATTGAGCTTGGTTTCCTCTATGATTCTCTATTTACCAAGATTGCGATTCTTCATACCCTTTTTGGAACTGTTTCACGGTTCGTTGCTTCTGGCACCCTTGTGGCTGCATTCATCCTCTTTGATAGGAAACCCAACAAAAACAAACTATTTAACGGAGCTGATGTTGTACTTACCTACACGCTGTTTGCAGTTGGCATAGCTTTGGATTTCATATCCATCGTTTTGTTTCTGTTTTCCGACTGGACATGTGCTGCACTAAGTAGCTTGAAGGACCACCCCGACGAGCCTCTAACATCGAAAGAGAGACTTTTCAACTGGTTACTTAGTTTCAGAAAGCTGCGTTGGAAGAAGCAAGTGTGTCAGCATGAGTGTACCAAAGAAGGTAAGAAACCATGTATCAAGGAAGGTGATGATAAGTGTTCATCGGTGCTGAATCATGAAGTGCTCACGACGCCATTCTTCCTCCGGAGGTGGTGTGGAAGCATCAACGTATTCAACTTTCTAGTGTATGCCACAAAAGCAGAGGTAACAAGGATCCACGACGCCAGAGGTAGCTTTCGCCGCAACTCATGGAAGATCATAGCTTTCCCATTCAAAATACTCAACTTCATCATCCAGACATATAGTGGATGGATTGCCAAGTTGATCAATGATGTGCACACAAGCATCAGCCACAAAGTCAATGAGTTATCAAGAAAGCATCCTTGGGCTCGTCGTACTATTTACCCTATCTATTTTGAGTTCCTATCCCGCATCCCTCATTTCATCAAGTATGTGTTGGATTACCTCAGTGAGTTCTTCGACATCTCGGATACACTTGATACATTCCAGAGGACGTTATATGTACATGGAGAGCCCATGACGAAAGAATTATGGACGTTCATGTTCAATGAGCTGAAATACAAATCAAAGTTTGGAGACAATCCTGAAAATGCCAAAAGGATATCTTTGGCTCGGGGAGAATGGACATTGCGAGACAACCTGCCAGAGAATGCAGACCGTGAAAAACTGGTGCGTTATATCGCAAAGATGGATTATGATCAGAGTCTTTTGATGTGGCACATCGCAACTGAGCTATGTTACCAACAAGAAGAGACTGCCCCAGAGGGTTATGATGAAAAAGATCATTACAGTTACCGCGAGTTTAGCAAGATCATCTCAGACTATATGATGTATCTCCTGATCTTGCAACCCAGTCTGATGTCCGAGGTTGCTGGAATTGGGAAGATCAGATTCAGAGACACATTCGCTGAAGCTGACAAGTTCTTCCAAAGGAGGCATATCGAGAACAAGAGAAATGTGAAGACAGCCACCGTAAATATTCTGGATGTCAATAGTGAAATTGATCCAATGGGGGTGAAGGGAGATCGAAGCAAGTCTGTGTTGTTTGACGCGAGCAGGCTAGCCAAAGACCTTCTACGGCTGGAGGAACAGTACAAGATAAACAAATGGGAGATACTGAGCAAAGTGTGGGTGGAACTTCTGTGTTATGCAGCTTGTCATTGCGACTCAACAGCACATGTGGAGCAACTAAGCAGAGGCGGTGAGCTCATAAACTTTGTTTGGCTTCTAATGGCTCACTTTGGATTAACAGATCAGTTCCAGATCAACAAAGGAGATGCAAGAGCCAAACTCATTATAGGCAAGTGATAGTTTAACATTTCCCAATGTCTAAATTCATTCAGCATTGTGTGTTTTTTTTTTACCTTTCTGCTCAAAAACCATCAACCCAAGATGATGACAATGTATGCTTTCTGATGAAATTTTTCTGATTTATCTTTCATATTCCAAATATGACATGTATGATGATGCTTTAAGAACATTCTGGCTTGAGTCCAGATTTAACACTTCAAACCTACGGAATCTCACTGTACCCTTAACCAATGGAGATTCTGACCAAAACTTAAGAATCTGTGAGAGAAGACGAGTATAAGAATCTGCAAGAAGAAAGCTTTTAGCCACCATGAAAACAAACAGCACACAGACATAGCCTAAACAGTTGCATTGCAAAATCGAATCACTCTTAAGGATCTTTAATACCACTGAAGAAAGAAGAAGCCACACACAATCAAATCCACCGAAATCGAAACCCGCGAGTTCAGCAAAATCATCTCAGACTAGATGATATATCTCCTGATCTGAAGCTTACAAGTTCATTCAGAGGAGGCATATCAGGATCATAACATTGGTTCCAGATCAACAAAGGAGATCCAGAGCCAAACTCATAATAGGCAAGTGAATGACAAGAATAACATTTCCCAATGTCTAAATTCATTCTGCATTCAACTCAAGATGATGACATTGTATGCTTTTGTGATATTTGATATTCCAACAAGGGTTATGACATGAATGAATATTGTTGGAATGTGGGGGCCGTTCTTTCCTTCAATTGCTAAAACAAAAAGTGAGAAAAAAAAACTGTTTAGTGAATATTGTTGGAATTCAATCATTGATTAATCCTCAAATTGGTAAACAGGAATCAAGAGAGAAAAAAAGTAATGAAGATGAGAAGAGATCGTAACAAAGAAGAAGAAGAAATCGGAGAAGAAGAAAAGTCAAAGTGAAAAGCTTCAAACTTGTTTGAAGAAGAAACGAGAAAATGGAGTTGGGCCAAAATTCTTATTAGCCCATTAGTGGTAATGGTTTTTGATGTTTACAAAACCATAGGTTAAACTAAGAAGTTCAAATCTTATTATAGAAATCTTGGTTGGCTGACAGGTGCTAACATTCTAATTAACAAGATTATAACAAATGTCCATTGATCGATTAGATTATAACACGTGTGAAAAACTTATTTCCTTAATCAAAAAGAAAAACTTATCATATAAACCTTGATTGCTTTCACTAGAAGCTGACACGTGTTAAAATTCTAATTAACAAGATTATGACACGTGTGAAAAACTTAATTTTTTAACCAAAAAAGAAAACCAACAAAAAAAAATAATCAAATAAATATTTTTTACTTTTCAATTTTCACATATAATTTTGAATATGATTTTAACAAGTTTAGATGAATTAATAATTATTTTTTTAATCAAAAAGAAACCCAACTAAAATAAAGAAGAAAATATCAGAATCTAGTGGTACTTAAGGAAATGACAACCTAAATATATGTAGTCTATTTGATAAATTAAACGACCAAATCAAAATAGTTATACAAAAAAAACATTTGTTTCCTTAGTACTTTCCCCCGTTTTATAAATAATATCATTTTGACATATTTCACTTATATTAATAAATTATTTAAATATATAAATATGCCTTATTTAATAAAAATATTCTTTAAAATAGCATCAAATAAAGTCTTTTGGTTAGAAATAGCACAAAAAAAATTATGAGACATTTATAGCATTTTATAAAGTTTATAATTTAAATTTTTTGGTTTGGGTTAACTATTTCAGGGTTTAGGGTATAGTTTTAGGGGGTATAGTTTAGGCTTCGGGTTTGAAAACCCTAAACCCTAAATGTTAAACCCTAAAAACATGAGGTTAAGAGATTTGTGCTATATAAGAGAATTGTTTTTTAATAAAATGTTATATATGGCTTAAATAAAAAAAAAAGTGTGCTAAATGTAGCACAAAAACTTTATTTTGTGATATTTAAGAAAATTGCCCTATTTAATATACCAATAATTAAATCATAATAACTTAAAAATAAAGATTATTAACATTGGTAAAAGTTGTAGTTAAAATATAAAATAAAATTCTTTTAAAAACAAAAATCTAATTCCAGAATGAACATTTTTGTGAAAAGAAAAAGAATAGCAAAAATGAAAAGTAAATCGTATTTAACAAATTTACTTATTCTCTAGCAATTTACTTTTTTTTTTTTTTGTGACATCACTGCTATGTACCAAATTAGAAGTCCACTAATCCACGGAAATATCTTTCACATTTTGCTATCTACCAAAGATGTCAAGATTCCCTTGGTTCTAATTCATTGTCAAATAAGCAGTGGGAGCTTTGAATAATTGTTTTAACAGCAGACAAGAATCCTATGTCTTCTTTTTATTGACTAACCTCCAATTAGTGCTCCGACGCAAAAACCCATCAGTTCTTTGTCTATTCCAATAAACCAGGAACTGTTTCAGTTTCAAGATGCAGCTGGACTCTGTCACAAATATCTTAATCTTAAGTTTCAGTTTTCAAACGATTCTCATTTTCTTTGCACTTCAAAGAAAACGCTTATCCAGAAATGTTTTAATCTCTCTTATCTGGTCAGCTCACCTTCTTGCTAGTTGGTCAGCCACTTTCTCTGCCGGACAAATCGCATTTATTGAAGACGGTAACCAACTCGGAGAAGGAGATCCGGACCCCCGATTGTTAGCTTTTTGGCTTCCTTTCTTGCTCTTGCATCGTGGTGGTCCAGACACAATCACTGTGCTTGCACTTGAAGATAACGAGTTATGGCTCAGGAACTTGTTGGTTTTTCCCAGTCAAGCAACTACAACCGTTTACGTGCTTTTGCAATCATTACCCAATTCTCTTTGGAAACCCACTTTGCTGGTGTTTGTGGCCGGAGGGGATCAAGTATATTGAAACGACATTAGCCATGTACCTGGCGAGTGTTGACAAGTTCAAGAGTTCCTTGAATCAGCAGCCTGATCCTGGACCAAACTACGCGAAGCTCATGGAGGAATACGCGGCCAAGAAAGATATGAAGATGCCTACACAGATTATCAAGATTGAAGAGCCTGAGAAAGATCCAAAAACCACTGCTGCTGTTAGGCCTAAAAAGCTCACTCCACTCAATATTCTCCAGTACGCTTACAAGTACTTCACTATCTTCAAAGGTCTTGTGGTTGATCTCGTCTTTATTACATTTGAACAACGAGTTGAGAGCAAGAGATTCTTTACCTCGCTGGAGCCAAAAGATGCTCTAAGAATCTTAGAGGTTGAACTCAACTTTATCTATGGAGCTCTATTCACCAAGGCCGAGATCTTGCATAATCGGCTAGGAATCATCTTCAGGTTCATTTTCAGCTAAAGGTGACTGGGCTGTGCGCGACATACAAGGTGAAGACGAAGAAACAGAAAAAAAGCGTGAGAAACTTCTACGCTATGTGATTGAAATGGATTATGATCAGAGCCTTCTTGTGTGGCATATTGCCACTGAGCTCTTATACCAAACAGAAGAAGTCACTGAAGTGAATCATAGCGAGCGTGAGTTCAGTAAAATCCTTTCAGACTACATGATGTACCTCCTAATGATGCAACCCACTTTGATGTCAGCTGTTGTGGGTATTGGAATGATAAGATACAGAGACACATGCGAGGAGGCTCAGAAATTCTTTGATAGGAGGCATATAGCGGACAGATCCACAAAGGAAGCCAGCGTTGCAATTTTATCTGTGGTGGTTCCAGCAAATGCTGAACCGAGCGACGTGAAAGGGGACCGAAGCAAATCCGTCCTGTTTGACGGGGCAATGCTGGCCAAAGAGCTTAAGGGTTTAAGCAAGAACGAGGATGACAACACAAAGATGTGGAAAGTAGTGAGCCAAGTGTGGGTGGAGTTGCTTTGTTATGCAGCAACAAACTGTGACGCTATAGAACACGCAGCTAAGCTAAGCAAAGGTGGAGAACTGATAACCTTTGTTTGGCTATTGATGGCTCATTTTGGACTAGGAAACAAATTCCAGATCAACCAAGGAGATGTAAGAGCTAAGCTGATCATAGGCAAGTGATTCCCCCCGCCCCTCGTTTTGCTTCCGTTTATCTGTTTTAAAGAGTATTGTCTTAAAACTGTTTGCAGCTTTCATATCATTTACCAGAAGTTATCTGTTCTGCATTGTAACTCATGTCTTCCTTGTTTTTATCTGTCACTGTGTAAGCTTGATTGATTTCTGTGGTACTCTATCAAACCAAAAGAGTGTAGAACCTTGATTTATACTATATGAAAAATTGAATAATTGCAATAGATTATATGATACTACAAAACAGAATTAAGATACAACAAATAATACCAAAACTTAGATGAACGAAGAACGGTTTATGCGGAGTCGATACACTCTTTCCTTAATTTTTTAATTACCCGTAGAGTGACGGTTTGACTCAATCAGAATTCCAGGATGCAACCACACTTCCCTCTGATTCGCAGCACCCAAAATCAGAAGCCAACGAACTTAAGATGTGTGTTGCATTCTCAGACATGGAAAAGAAGGAGATTGTTTTCTCTTATGTGTTGAACCATCGATTGAAATGAGGGGAATAAGCATCTAATCTACACATATAAATGAGTAACTTAACTTTGATAATTCTAAATATTTGACCTTAGTCAAAAAAATTTCTGGATCCGCCATTGTCCACCTGTATGGTAAAAAGGTAAGGATTCATGAGTAAATAAGTTTCGGTTGTAAAAGTTGGGCAGTGTATTGAAGTCAACGAAAAAAATTAGTTAATAAGTCGTCTCTAGCCTCTAGTTTCCACCGCCAAAGTTAGATACTGTATATAGTGATTTTTTTATGAACAGTTTGCAAGAATAATTGACGAAAACGCAAAACAGTTGCCGAGTCGTCTCTCTCGCGAGTGAGCTTCTGGTAAAAAGAGAAAAAGAACATCTCAATAACCAGAAGAGAGAGAGAGAGAGAGAGAAACAAAAAAAAGAACCACATCAAACGAAGAAGCTTTTTCTTTCGCAAAAATGGTGGAAGTGATACCAAAAATCATCAAAGATATGTGGGATACATGGAACATAAGAGGAGTAATCATTCTAAGTTTAACTCTTCAAGCAATTCTTATTTGCTTCTCTCCTTTAAGGAAACGCACATCAAGAAGGCTCTTGATCATGCTCGTTTGGTCCTCTCATCTTTTAGCAGAGTGGTCTGCTACTTACGCTTTTGGTCTCATCTCCACGAATCAAGGTAAATACGTAGGATTTGATAAATTTGAGGACAAAAAAAAGCTCATGGCTTTATGGGCATCATTCTTGCTCGTGCATCTTGGTGGATCGGACACAATCACAGCGTTTTCGCTCGAAGATAACACTCTCTGGCTCAGAAACTACTCTGAATTTGTCTTTCAGGCATGTTTTTGTGTCTATGTGGTTCTCCAGTCTAGGCCTAATAGCCTTTCCGCGATTATATACTTAGTGTTCGCTTCTGGGACTATAAGAAATCTGGAGACGATAATAGCTTTGTATACTGCGAATTCAGACAAGTTTAGGGACTCTATGATTCAAGCAGCAGATCCAGGACAAAACTATGCAAAGCTCATGGAAGAGTACAAGGCCAAGAAAGAGGCAAGACTACCCACCAAGATCATTCTGATTGATGAGCCTGACAAGGAACATAGGCCTAAGAAGTTAGTGCATCGATCATTCGTGTCAGAAATAAAAGAGTTGACTGATCTTGAGATTGCTCAGTATGTTTACAAGTTCTTCAACACATTCAAGGGTCTTGTAGTCAACCTTATCTTCAGCTTCAGGGAGCGTGACGAGAGCCTAGAGATCTTTGAGAATTTGAATGATCCAGAGGAAGCTTTGAGGATCATTGAGATTGAGCTTGGTTTCCTCTATGATTCTCTATTCACTAAGATTGCAGTTCTTCATACCACTTTAGGAACTGTCTCACGGGTCGTTGCTTTTGGTACCCTTGTGGCTGCGTTCATCCTCTTTGATAAGAAACCTGACAAAGAGGAACTATTTTCTGTAACTGATATCAAAGTTACATACATGCTGTTTGCCTAGTTTTGGATATCATATCCATAGTTTTGTTTCTGTTCTCGGATTGGACGTATGCTGCACTAAGTAGCTTGAAGGGCAACCCCGAAGAGGTTCAAACATTGAAAGATAAAATTTTCTAAGACAGCTGCGTTGGAAGACGCAAGAATGCCACAAGAAAGGTACGCGTAATTGTGCCGCCTGTCTCAAAAAAGGTGATAATGAGTGTTCAACGGTACAGAATCATGACGTGCTCACGACACGATTCTTCCTCCGGAGGTGGTCGGGAAGCATCAACGTATTCAACTTCATAGCGTTTGCCACAAAAGCAGAGGTAAAGAGGATCCACGACGTCAGAGGTAGGTTCCGTCGCTACTCATGGATCATCATAGTTTTCACATTCGAAAAACTCAAGTTCATCATCCAGATACTTAGTGGATGGATTGCCAAGTTGATCAATGATGTGCACAGATGGATCAGCCACAAAGTCAATGCGTTATGAAGAAACCATCCTTGGGCTTGTCGTACTATTTGATCAAACTTGCGTGGGATCGCTTCAGTGAGTTCATCGACATCTCCAATAAGCTTGATATGGTCCACAAGATGTTATCTACACACAGAGAGCCCATGACAAAACAACTCTGGGCGTTCTTGTTCAATGAGGTGAAATACAAATCAAAGTTTGGAGAGAATCCTGAAAATGCTGAAAGGATATCTTTGGCTCAGGGAGAATGGACATTGCGAGACAACCTGCCAGAGGAAGCAGACCATGAAAAAATGCTGCGCTTTGTCACAAAGGTGGATTATGATCAGAGTCTTTTGACGTGGCACATCGCGACAGAGCTCTGTTACCAACAACCTGAGGATGATGATAACTGCAAGCAATACAGTAACCGCGAATTCAGTAAAATCATCTCAGACTACATGATGTATCTCCTGATCTTGCAACCAGGTCTGATGTCCAAGGTTGCTGGAATTGGGGAGATCAGATTCAGAGACACATTGGCTGAAGCTGAAAATTTCTTCGACAGGGGCAAATCGATAACAAAAGAAGCATGGAGATAGCCACCATAATATCTTGGACGTCAATAGTGATATTGATCCAGTGGATGTGAAAGGAGATCGAAGCAAGTCTGTGTTGTTTGAAGCTAGCAGGCTAGCCAAAGACCTTATGCAGCTGGAGAACAAGTATAACAAAAGCAAATGGGAGATATTGAGCAAAGTGTGGGTGGAACTTCTCTGTTATATAGCTTCTCAATGCGACCCTGAGGCTCACGTGGAGCAACTCGGAAGAGGTGGTGAGCTCATAAACTTCATTTGGTTTCTAATGGCTCACTTTGGACTAACAGATAAGTTCCAGATCAACGAAGGAGATACCAGAGCCAAACTCATTATAGGCAAGTGATAACTAAACCATTTCAGGTGTCTAAGTTAATTCTGCATTGTGTATGTTTCTTCTAGTTTTCTGCTCAAAAACTCAAGAGATTGTATGCAGAGCCGTTTCTAGAGATTTTAGGACCCTAGACCAAAAATAATAATACTCTACATGATTTGTTAATACTAATTTTAAGATTAAAATAACTGTAATTAATATATTTTCTATATGATTATGATAATGAATTATGAAATTTGTGAATAATATTTTTCTAAGAAAAAAACTATAAAAGGATCATAAAAGAAACTAAATTGATTTTTTAAAATTATTTTTGTAAAAAATAATTAAAATAAATTATTGGTAAAATTTATAAGTAAGAGTAATTAAAGAGTGAATGAAAATAAAAAGTATGCAAATACAAGAAAATAAACATGTATTGGCCGCAAAAATTAATTATGAACAATGAAAGATTTAAAAAACTAATGATAAGGATTTGAAACTGAATGGGGATATACTTTGAGGTAACTTTAAAACCATTAGATCACTAAATATTTTGATATTTAGAATCCTAAAATTTTATAAATAAAATAGGACCCTAGACGAATGTTTGAAATTTTTCTTCCTACGCACGGCCGTGATTGTATGCTTTATGATGGAATTTTCTGATTTATCTTTCATATTCCAACAAGGGTTATGACATTTATGAGATTGCTTTAAGATCATGTTTGGTTGAGTCCAGATTAAACACTTGACCAAAAACTTAAGAATCTGTGAGAAGAAGAGCATCTCTTATAAGAAGCCGCAAAGAAGAAAGCTTTTCGCCGCCATTGCCACACAGATATAGTCTAATGTTGTGAGAAGAAAACCCAGTAGCGAAATCAAAACCCCAAACGCACATTGAATCCCGCAAGCATAACGCATCGATACTTTTGTAGATTGTAAACCTTCTCAGTTAATCATAAATACATTTCCTATTCGTAAGCAAGTAAACACTCCAAACTCTTCCAATAAGAAATGAGGAATCTTTCACCACTTGAAAACAAGACACCAAACCAATACAATCAACTGATTTCAGAACATTGGAAACTTACTGCAACGTCAAGAGCTTTATTGCAAACTGAAAACGTAATAATCCACATACATAATAGACTTAATAGTCACTTCATGAAGACAGAAGAGAGCTTCAGAACGAAACACAAAAGAGGGAAACTTTTAACATAGTAGTCTCCAGATAACTTGAATCTCGGGTACATAATAGCGATAATCAAAAGCAAAACGACAATGGTGATGATGATGGTGGCTCGTAACTTATATGAGTCATAAGAAAAGAGTTTGGGTTTTAACCGGCGATTTTCCTGGAGTAGGGATTTGGAGGCTGTGTAGGTCTGAGGAACATGTCACCACTGTCTCCCGCCCACCCTGCCTTCATAGCCGGTTGTTGTTTTTGACTTTGAGTCCATCTTCCTCCAATTGTTGCATTTGCTAGTCTATTTGCAGTCTCCGACACTCCACGAGGAAATACCCAGTTCTTGTCCATAGATGCTGCAACAGCATCAATTGAATTCATTCATTCATTCAGATGATAAACAAACTTTGTGAAAGAAGAAAAAAAGAGATGTGATTTTCCTTACGAGGACTCTTCCTTCCCGGTGGTCTATACTTTGCATCTTTGACATAATTACTTCTCACAGGTTTGTTGTTCCATGCCGCGTACTGGTTATTATTATTGGCCATATCCAGCTTCCGCTGGGTCGCTCCATTGTCGAAAGGAGCATTAGTCTTTCGAGTACCATAACTGTTGACACCATTGCCAAAAGGAGCATTCGTCTTTGTGAGTAACATAACTGTTGAACGGCTTATTAACATTGTTGGTTGGAGCCGCCGGTAACCGCTTGACAGATTGCTGCTGCTGCTGCTGCTCAAGAGACCCTCTCGGTCCAACAGACAGCTTGGGTCGGAGAGATGGTGGAACATAGTAGCAACTCTGAAAGAACGGATGCTGTAGAGCCTCTGCAGCAGTCAGTCTATTGCAGGGATCCCATGAGCAAAGGCGCTCAATAAGGTTAATTGCATCTCCACAAGCATATGACATCAAGCTTGAAAGGTGTGCACCGGGAAGCTGCAAAATATAACAAACAGATAATTACTAGTAACCTAAGATACAAAATCAGTGACCCAGAAATGTTAAAGATTGAGATAAAACATACCTGAGGGAATTGATAATTGATAACGCTAGCAAGATTAAGCCCCTCCAACCATGTTTCTTCAGTTGGACTGCCTATGACGCTGCAGATTTTGTAGATCTCATCTGCTTCACTGCACGGATTAAACAGGCAACATTTCAGTCACTGGTTAGTATTCCAATCTTTAACATTGTTTAATCAGGACAAATGAAATTAACCATTGACAAATACCTAGCTCCGGGAAAAAGAGGGCGTAGAGAAAACAGTTCTGCCATAATAGCACCCATCGCCCACATATCTGAAACAGAATTAAAATTACCCCATTGTTAAGCACTGGACAACACCATATTGAAAAAACACTTCTGTTATTGGTATATTGGGAAAACTAACCAACTTTTGACGTGTATACATATGACTGTAGCAGTACTTCAGGAGCCCTGTACCTGTAGGAAGTTTAGAAGAGACTTAGGGTGAGTAAGGAAGAGACATTGGACAAATCAACAGATGTGAAAATCAACATCAGTACATGGATCAACGAACTACATATATATATATATATATATTGATTTTCTGAAGGCCTCATTTCAACAGAGCAAGGGAATGAATCTTACCAGCGTGTGGAGACATACTCAGTATAAGGTGGACTCGAATTGATCTCCCGGGCCAGGCCAAGATCAGCAATCTTAATGACATCTTTAGAGACTAATAGATTTCTGCACCAGCAAAAATATACATGTTTCATTGAAAATTTGTTTAACTATGACTGCAGTAGAAAAACCTGGCAACTGAATAAAAACAGTCCATCTCCATCACACATGTGCTAATGTTAATTGGCAACTCAAGACTGTCAATTACCTGGCTTAAGATCACGGTGGAAGTATCCACGCTGATGCATGTAAGAAAGGCCTTGAAAGACTTGAAAACACCAATTTCGAATATCAGATTCTGCAAAAAGCTTAGGGCGATCCTTCATAAGCTGGTAAAGATTGCATTCCTGATCGAGAAAGTAAGGAAAGAAATTTAGAGCAATGGAAACAAAACAAGTAGGCAGTAAGATCAAACTAAAAGTAGTCAGAGGTATACCATGTCCTCAAACTAAAAGCAGTCAGATCTGAATAAACAAAGAAATTCACAATTCAAAACGAGTACATAACAAAATCCCCCACAAAAGCGTAACCCTAAAATTCGATTAGAATACAATCCTGATACGTAAAATCCGACTCCATAAGATCTCAGAAACGCGATTCTACTCATACAACAGCACTCAAGGCACATTAAAACCAATCCGATTGAACGCAAAACAATAGAACGAAGAGAGAAGTAAGAATCGCAAACAGTCAAATCACGAAAAACAAAAAAAAAACACGGCGATCTCGGTTACCTCAAGAGCCAATAGGCATAAACTCCGTCTCCGACGACGGGAAGAGACTGTATCCAGAGCTTCTTCCTTAATACGACTCCACCGCTCTCTCTCTCTCTTTGCCGTGTTATTTGTGTGGTTCTCGTGATAACAAAACAAAAAATAAACCCTACTTTATAATATCTAAAGCTAAAAAAGAATATATTATGGTCGTATCTTGTTAGTGTTCGTTATAATCTCCTGCATCACAACCTACCGTACTTATTCAAATATAAACCGTTGATGTTTTAGTTAATGACGTCATCTCTAATCTGAACCGTACGATTTATCGTTTATTTTAGATCTTTATATGACCGCCTCTCTAGCTTCTCCCTAATTCATTCCCCGCTTTCCAAGTTGTTATAGAAGATAAATACTCCCCTTGACTTTTCCAACAAGTTTTATTTATTTTATCATAATTAATAATTTTATTTCCATTTTCTTCTAGCTCCTTCCAATTTATCAACAATATTTCCATTTTGAATAAAACCAATAATAACATTTTGAATAAAACCAATAATAAATTGACGTTAAATTAAAGGCAGTACTCAAACGTGTGAATTCTCTGCAATTGCTGCGTAGTTGGAACAGCGTGAAGGCTTAAGAGCATGATTAGTGGCAGAATCTTCTGTGACCTGTCTCTATCTACAATTCCACCAAAAATTAATTAATTAAGCTTTTTGCTTAAATGATCTAAACTAATCCATAAAAGTGATAAAACCAAACATCAATTAGTTAATTTTATATATGGGCTTTACAATAAGCCCAAATAAAACTTAAAGGCCCATTTCTGATATTTGTTTGTTTTTATTTTTAATTCCCAGAAATATAAATTTCAATTTGTTTCAGTTTCTTACAGAGACGGAGCAATGGAGTTTTTCGACGAAGACAGGCCTAGATTCGTCTTCCAGTCTCGTCCTTCTTCTTCTCACACGACGGAGGAAGAAGAAGATTCTAAAATCCCTAAGAAGATCTTCATCTCAATCTCCGTCTCAATCTCTATCCTCATACGATCTCTCTCCTTCTTCTACTTCGAATCCGAACCTACCAAATCACTTCTCTTATGGCTTTCACTCTCCTTCCTCGTCGGTCCTTTCGCGCCTTCTTCACTCACCGGAGGTAAGATTCGCGTCGGTTATGGTCAGATCTTGGTGCCAGAACAGATCCACGATGAGCAATCGACGGATAACGAACGCGAATCGAGAAGAAAGTCAGTGAATAAACGATCTAAAGGGACAACAACGAAGAACGATAATCCGCCGGAAAATCCTTCTCCGGTGACGGAAGTTTCGAGAAAAGTGGTGATTCCGCATTCTAAAGAGAATGGATCTGTGAATGAAACCAGAGTTTGGAGTGAAGAAGAAATCGAGATTTTGAAGAAGCAATTGATAAAACATCCAGCTGGTAAGCCTGGAAGATGGGAAGCTGTAGCTTCAGCGTTTGGAGGAAGATACAAAACAGAGAATGTGATTAAGAAGGCGAAAGAGATTGGAGAGAAGAAAATTTACGAGAGTGATGATTATGCTCAGTTTCTTAAGAATAGGAAATCTTCGGATCCAAGATTGGTTGATGAAAACGCTGAGAATTCCGGAAATGGTGGAGATGATGAAGCTAATAAGGAGATTTGGAGTAATGGAGAAGACATTGCATTGCTTAATGCTTTAAAAGCTTTTCCAAAGGAGACAGCTATGAGATGGGAGAAGATTGCAGCTGCAGTACCTGGGAAGACTAAGCCAGCTTGTATGAAGAGAGTTACTGAGCTTAAAAAAGGGTTTAGGAGCTCGAAAACTCCGGCTAATTAGCTAGGGAGAATCCAATTGAGGTAATTGATAAATCAGAGTCTTTGATTGACAAAAGCTTTACTCTTTAATATGAAACAACATGAAGGCAATAGAGCTTTCTTTCATTGTAGTTGTGACATTTTTTTCTGTATAACTTTTTTAGGCTTGGTGATATCTCCAATAGTGTGAGTTACTTGGATGATGATGATAATATTTGTTAATGAAATGTTGATAAGATATTCTTCAGCTGATGTTTTATAGGTTACTTATGAATTAGGTCGCATAACGTTTAACCTAAAATCTTTTGTGAACAGCCAGAGGAAACAGGAATCATAGAAACTCTAGTGAACCTACTTTGGGTCCTGGCTCATGTTCTTGATGTTGAGGTGGCTTGCTTTCTGATCCATGAATGGTTATATGATTAATAATTTTTAAAAGTGTCCTGAGTCACTTTGTTTTACATGTTTTCATGAAAGCTGTATGTGCTATTTTTGTGTGGTTTCTTGGCTTCCCTTTACCTCTGCTAGTGTCTGGCCAGATTTTAGAATGGAATGTAATGTAATGATTGAACAGAATAATGCCAAAGGCACTCTCACGGGTTTGCTAAGGCGAAAGTAGTACAGAGCAGCATAAATTTAATCTGAAGATTTCGAGTTGATGAAATGCTGATAACATATTCTTTGGCTGATGTTTTATAGGTTACTTATGAAATTAGGTCGCATAACGTTATAGATAAGTTGCTGATCTAGAATTGAGATCTCCTTTTTCGAGAACAGCCAAAGAATCATAGAAACTCTAATGAACCTACTGATTGGGTCCTGGCTCATGTTCTTGATGTTGGGGTGGCTTGATTTTTGATCCACTGGTTATATGATTGATGGTTGGTAAAAGACTCTTCAGGCATTTTTTCCATGTTCCTCATATGTCATGTCAAATCCCATCAGTCTTCATGGAAGCTGTGTGCTAGTTTCCTGCAGTTTCTTGGCTGTCTTTTACATCTGCTAGTTTCTCGTAAAATTTTGGTATGGAATGCAATCCTTTGAACAAAATAATGCAAAAGGCTTGTTTGGTTAGGGGAAAGATGGCGTTGTCTTTGGTTTATGATCTTGCTGATTGATCGGTTTCACTTCATGAACTACTATAAAACCTCCAAGAACATTGTATTAGAATCTCGATGTCCTCTGGCACGTAAGATTTGATCTTTAGGAAAAGAAACATGCATACATTTCATGGTTTTCTATCTTATTTTGGTAGTCCTTTGAGATGTGCAGAATAAATTACGTATATGATAAGCATGAGATCAATTAGAGCCTATACTCACAAGTTTAAAATTCACAGAATCAAGTCAAAATAGTCTTAAAAAGTAACATATGTATCATTCATACTAACATGAACCACGTAATGCAGGGAAATCTGGTCGGATTAGAGCAAATAGCAGGAGAGGAAGAACAGTTTCGTTGTTGCAGCTTGAGTTTATTTCTAGAAGACCCATAAGTTAATAAGTGTCAGGCAGGAAGTTTATTTAGGGACAAGGCAACCAAGCATACCAATATGCCAAAGAAACTAACATAGATGTATGAGTTATTTACTTCAAGCTTTGATAAGAAATTACAAGACTTGGGCATGTGTATGAGTGTATCCTTTCCCAAACATCACCAAGGGATAAATTATATATATTTAAAAAGAATTATAAAGCAGTTTTGATCACAAGAGAGGCTCGCCGACAATGTTGGCGAGTGGACAAGCATGATAGTATGACAATCGGTCTCAGTGACGTTCATGGCCAAGAGAGACTCGATCATCTCTGTTAGACAAAACGTTGACAAAAATCGACAAAAAAAAAAATGTTATAGGCAGTTTGACCCAAAAATATATATACGTGATAGGCCTAAGAGCATCTGCATTGCATTGCAGACTCAGACACAATGTCTTCCGACATGGAGCCCGTCTTCCACGCCGCGACACGTGGCAAAAAACGGGAAGACTTATGTCTTCCGCAAGACACAATTTCTCTGCGGATTCCACTATTTTGCGGGCCCCTTAGCGGAAGACACATCCACTTTATGTAAGAGCATCTAACATTGTACATCATTTTGGTGTTGAAATTACACTATTTTCAACATTTAAAAAGTTGTCTTCTCCAACCCCAACACTAAAAATGTAATCTCTCCGTTTCAAAATATAAGACGTTTTATAAGTTTTGTTGTGTTTCAAAATATAAGGTGTTCTCACATTTTGATGTACCTTTTTACTTTGTTGAATACTGTGTGACCAATAATAATGTACAGTTTATTTTTATAATTGATTAAATTGTTTTTGTTTATATATTAAATAATATTTTTTAAAAGTAAAAGCAATTTCTTAATATGCGTGCTTTAACCCAAAACGTCTTATATTTTGAAACGGAGGGAGTATTATATATTATTTTTATTCTTAAAATAATTATTAGTTTTGTTATTTAATAGGTTTGACTAATATTTGTTTATTATATAATTATATTACATTAAAAACATATCACACTAAAAGTATTTATTTTTCTCATTTTTTTTGGTGAATATTTTTCTCATTTTATATCTGTTTTAAAAATTATTTGTTTTTATTTAATTTATTATTTTATTAATAAAATAAGTGGATATTGTTTGGTATTGTGAATAGTATCACACCAAATTTGGTGTAACACCGTAGCATCACACTAAAATAAGTAATTTTTAGCATTAAGAATTTTTTGCGTAAAAATTACACTAAGATGGTTTTTTGGAATCCCATTAAAGATGGTCTAAAACTCATTTACCGAGATTTAAGCCCAAGTCCAGCATGGTTGCATAATTGTGTATAGTAGTCAATAGTCATCTTACTATTACACCATAGTTTTTCCAAAACTATTCAGTCTTGTAATAATTACTCCTATATATTTTATTATTTTAATATTGACACATAATATTCTTTTTGAAAGTTTTATAAACTTTTGAAGCATCCCACTTTTTTCTTTTTCTTTTTTGGAAAAAAAAACATATGAGCATATTTGTTATGGCAAAGAATCCAGCGCACTCATAACTCGGATACTTAATGATGAATCTCGTTGGAAAAATTACCAAATAATTAGTCGGACCACTTGCAAAATTCGGTTTTCCAACAAAATATAATTTATTAATTTATATATTAAACCTAATTAAAATAAAATTTTAATTTTCACTACAAGTCTCCAACAACTACTGAAGCTACCCCCACTAAATTTTCTACCGTTAGATCAGAATAATCGTAACAATTAACGGCATCAGCTCCATCTCATATACCAAATATTCTTCGTGGTTCGGTTTCACACCGAACACAACCACGTGCTTCATACATATACAGAGTCAACCACGCTACATATTAACCGGCTATCACCGGTTGCTTATAAACAGAGTGTCACTATTTTTACCGACTTAACCGGTAACTCTCAATAGAGACTCCTAAACACGTCTGTGTTCGCCACACGTTTTATCAGAAATCTAAAGCTACTCTGCAAAATTCTTCCCGGCGAAAATTCTCAGGTGATTCTCGAGCTTCGTTTTTCTGATTTATCATATCGATTCTTCATTAGATTTTTTCCTGTATTCGAATCAGATCTCTTCTCTAGGTTTCATGATTCATTTTTTTCGATCTGTAACAAAGTAGATCGTGCGATGTAAATTTTCTGTTGAATTTCTCATCCGAACACTTTGCACGATTCCTATTTTCCATTCGAATTTAGGGTAATTTTAGTTTTGGGTTTTTTTTTTTGTAGGTTTTATCGATTTTGTTCTTTAATTACATCCTGGGTTTGTTTCTTATTGAGAAAATTTTAGATTTTTTGTTCGTTTGATCATTAATTTTAGTTTCAATTTCAATCTCTCAGGATTATTCAATGGATCAAGAATCATCTCAATGTCCTTTTGTTGCTGAAAGCATAATCCAAAAATGCCCTTTCCTGAGAAACATCAACAAGCCTACCAATTTGTCCTTCTCCTCCATGAGTTTTCCAATTCCGTTAACAAACAAATTCTTACCTTTCGTTAAAAAGCCTGAAATTTTAATGCTATTTGATTCTCTGGTGATGAAGTTTATGTTATGTTGAACAGGTGCAAGGAGGTAAAGGTCCGATTTTTGAGGATGGTCCTGGATTTGATTCAGCATTCAAGCTCTTCCATGGAAAAGACGGTCTTGTCCCGCTTTCTGGGAATTCGAGTTACCGAGATGATAGTGCTCCTCTGCAATTCAATCCTCTTGCTGGTAAGGTAGCTACTATAAGCCTGTCAGCTTTTGGTCCTGGAGGACCTTTTGGGTTTGGTCCTTTCTCAGAGAAATGGAAGAAACAACAGAAGAAACCTAAACCTTCCAAACAACAACAGGTAGATTATAATTGTTTTGTAAAAAGACTTAAGATTTCACAAGGATTTAGTGTTTCTGATATAAGTCTTTTCTTTGCTTGCTTTTTGTAGTCTGGGGACTCATCGAAACATGAGGCAGTTGGAGACGAATGGTTAAAAACCGGGAACTGTCCTATAGCCAAATCTTTTAGAGCTGCAAGCAAAGTCATGCCTCTTGTAACTAAAGCATTACAGCTACCATCTGGTATGAAATATAGATGTCCAGCTCCTATAGTAGCTGCAAGAGCTGCACTTTCGAAGACCGCTTTGGTTAAAAGTCTTCGTCCTCAGCCTTTACCTGAAAAGATGCTTGCAATCGCTCTCATGGGAATGGCTGCTAACGTGCCTCTTGGTGTGTGGAGAGAACACACAAAGAAGTTTTCGCCTTCTTGGTTTGTGGCGGTCCATGCTGCTGTTCCTTTTATAGCAATGCTCAGAAAATCTGTGCTGATGCCTAAAACAGCCATGGCTTTGACCATTGGAGCTTCGATCTTGGGACAGGTGATTGGATCAAGAGCTGAACGTTACCGTCTCAAATCGGTAGCTGAGCAAATGGTTGCTAAAACCGCTACTGTTACTGTGGATTCTGGGTACAACCAGAGCCCTAGCGACTCCGGCTTTTCTGGGGGACATTGTGGTACAGGAGAGGGAGTGAAGGAGGTTTATTACAATGTAAATGTTGGAGAATCTCCTAAATCAACTGGACTCTGTTACTGAGAGAATGTTCTTATTGATTTCAAAAACTACAAATTACTATGTGAGGATTGGATTGTGTGTTGGGCAAGGTTTTTGTAATTCATTGAATTGTGTTAACCAAAACAATGGTGTGTCGTTTTATCCCTTCAAATGGGTCTAAATAAAAGGTTAATAAGTTCCTCAGCACCCTCTTATATTGACTTTGAACTTTAGCTTATCTAATAATAAAGAGATATATATACAAAGGAAACAAAAATACTAAACGACCCATAAAAAGATCCACTAGCACAATCTTCAGAGTTCGTTCAATGAAAAAAACAAGCCAAAAAGAAACAAAAAACCATAAAAGACCAACAAAAGATGAAACTGAAACATCCTAATGAAGATAGATAAAATAAAAGTAAACTTAAAACGGTCAAAACAGCCTCTGACCTTAGTACCTTTGTATCCAAACATAGAAAGATGATGATGATGTGGAATAGTCACTTGAGTTTCTCAGTAGCCACCAACATGTTGCCTTGGCATGCCTCCTCCTGCGTATCTTCCCGGTGTGCCACTCATGTATTGTCCTTGGGGCTCACTCATAACGCTTGGACAGTTTGCAGAAACATGACCATTGCTGCCACACGCGTTACAACTAGTAATACCGCCAAGAGGCCTTGAATTGCTACTGTACTGGTTTCCATATTGACTCACTTGGTTTGCTGCAGGTAATCCGAATTCTCTGTGTGCGTCAACAGACGTGGTCTCTCTAGCTCCCGAGGTTCCAATACCAGAGTTAAATGCATCAGACCTGTAGTTAGAAGAACTCTCTGGTTTTACAGTAGGAAGAGAACTTGCGTCTCCTTTCCTGAGTTTATCCATTGCCTCTACCATGAACCTGGTATTTGAAGAATAGTTCAGTTTTTCAGCTTTCACAACTGTTGCTTTAACCCGTTGTTCATCGCTGTAAGTTTCTTCTTTAATCTTCAGCTTGAAAGTGTACGTGGTGAAAGTGACACTGCGGATGATATCTTCAAATTTCTCATCATCATGGTGTTCATACTTCACATAGTACAAATCTTTCGCAGACATTCCCATAATTTCCTCACCAGCTTCCTGGAAGGCTGTGGCCCAGGTTAGGCCTGTATGGTCCTGTAACTGGATCTGCAATATATACCTGTAGTCACATTCATCCACACATCGGTCACACTTCTCACAACGCCATGTTCCATCTCCGTTATTTGTGACTTTTTTGCTGCAAGGACGATCTCCATTCATGATTGGACAAGCCGTGTAGCAGAAATTGTCAACCTTCATGAATGAAATGGTGGCAGTGACTGTGATCCAGTCTGGTTTCTCTGAAGTCCCTAGCTTCTCGTCCTTGATCTGAGTGATTACCTTGCGAACTTCTTGTCTACCAACGCCTGAAAACTCTCTAGATATCGAGATACAAGGAGCATTCCTTCCTTCTCTCTCATACCAATTCCTCAATTGTCTAGCTTCGGGGAAATCTGGTTCTATGAAGAATTGACTTGATCCAATGGTGCTCACTTGCTTCCCATTAAATTCACCAATCCTGCCCGCCTTCACAGCAAGCACCGGGAATACACCAGAATCACAAAGATCTTGCAATTTCTGTCCTTCTGCCTTGCAAAAATCACCCCACATGGTTACCTCAACACTTCGGCCAGACATATCCTTTAACTGAAGTGCCCTTTTCTCTACCTCAGATCCATTTTTCCGCATAATTGTTCCTGTCGGACTGATGGACGAAACAATACCAATTAGATCAATGACGCTGTTGCTCTCCATGTTTTCAATATCACCTATGTTACGAAAATGGAATTGATTGCGCGGAATGGCAGCATCATCATCATAGCACTGTTGTATCGTTGATGCAGAGTCTAAATGTATTTCATAATCATTGGGAAGATGATTATAGTCCTTCCGAGCAGGCTTCAAACTTCCCCTTGAAATCAGATAAACATTACCAACCACAATCAGGTCAAAGAATTGATCAACCACATCATTAAAACAAGTGACACGTATCTCTCCACCATCAGCATCAAGGAGATCAAAACTGAACACCTTCCCTTCCCCACGCGGATTACTAAAACGCCTTAGCTCTCCCTTACTCGTAACCCTGACCTTGATGGTCCACCGACCCTGGTAAGGATTAAGCGCAGCAATTGGAATTAACCTCGGAGGAGCTTCATTCCTAGCCACAGGACCCCTGTTAACATACATAGGTGGTTGTTGTGGCTGATAACCTGACTGCACAGGACGGGAATAACCAGTTGTTACAGGAACCCGAGGTTGCTCTTGCCTAGAACCTCCATAACCTGCATTCGAACTCACATAAGGTCTAGTGGAAGGTGATGTTTCTGGAATACCAGAACCGACACCAAATCTTTGACCAACTTGAGGTTGAGGTGAACTAGCAGTTACACCATATCTCCCGGTATCAGGATTGTTATTACCAACTTGAGGCTGAGCTGAATTAGCAGATACACCAAATCTCCCACCAGTCATTTCATTTCTTCTAGCTTCTTGCTGCTCAAAATCACCAATGCTTTGAGTATTTACAGAACCAGCTCCACCATGTTGTTGATCAATAGAGCTTTGACCAGGCTCATTAGACTTCCCAACTTGTCCAGGAATTCTAATTATATCGCATTTCTCCGCAATAATCTCCAATTTCATAACAATAACAAACCTATCATCACAGAAACATTAAAACAAAGATTGGTTTTTTATATCATCTATACCAATTACTAATCTAGAGTTAAGATAATTCGATATTACCTTCGCGTCTGGATGAGACTACAGACGTATTGAGTGAGTTTTATAATCGAACCCAATTGAATATTCCCTTCTTCCACCAGAATGTTCAAAGAAGTATTAAGCATTCCTTGTTGCAATAGAACCCCATCTGATAACAAAAGCTTATACCTATCTTTGTTTGATTCTTGATTTTGCTGTGGTTTTTGAATCTTAGTCTGAATCAATTTCAGTTCCGTCACTTGTAGCACTGGCATCATCTCTTTCTCACTCGCTATTTCTCCATTCATCATCTTCGTTATCGCTCCTGCCGTTAAATTCACCTCCATCGTTTCGCACTGTAGAAATGAGAAATGGGTTTACTCCAGAAATCGGGAAGACGAAAGAGGATTTTGGAATGCGATCGAATTGAGTTTTTTTGCAGAAACCCAGAGAGAGAGGATGACGAATTGAATTAGGGATTTTTAATGATTGAACCCTAAGTGGTAAAGGTGGGAGCTTTTGAGAGGGAAAACTAGAACGTTTTCGTGTGTTTTTGGACTATTAACATATTCGGGTCTTGTATTTTATGATAATTACAAATAAGCCCCATTCTTCATTAATCCTAAATTTGAATCCAATTTCCAAATTGTATGCGAATTTTCGAGTAATGTTATGCAGATTTGTAATGTACATGAACAAATGTATTATGATTTATATGAATAAACTGTAATAAAATGAGAATCAGGGGACCAAAAGGATGAAATAATGCCAAATTGATGAGTAATTAAGTAAAGTATTGTGGAAAAAATCTCTTCGGTCATAAAATAATACCGGAATTATTATAAGCTTATCGAGCAAGCTTCATTTTTGAATTGCTGACGTGGAATACTTAATGGCCCACGAATTTTTTTTTGTACTTTACAAAAATTACAAATAAGAACCATTCTTCATTAATTCTAAATTTGAATCCAATTTGCTAATTGTATGCGAATTTTCGGGTAATGTTATGCAGATTTCTAATGTACGTGTACAAATTTATTATGACTAGTCTGGTTCTCGCGTTACGCATGAATTTATAATTTTTTATTTGATTGGAGAATGTATATTTTGTTATAAAGACTTATATGAAAATATTATTAATATGAAAATAACATCTTAAATACCACTACTCTAAAAAGAAAATTTTTTTTAGTGGTATTAAAGAAAATCTCTTATTTTTCATTTTCATATATATATATATATATATTAAATTGAAATATTAACTATACAACCTATTATGTAAACCGAAACAAAACCATAAATAACTTTCATCATAAAAGAAATATAATATGACATATTATATCATTTGATTAAAAGATATATGCATATAGTCTAATTTATGTTAATGTTATCGTTGCATTTTCTTTCGAATTCAAATCCATATTAGTTATGTATAATGCAAAAAAAAAAAAAAAAAAAAAAATCACTGAAGTCATGATAAATGGTCATCTCATTTTTTCATGTGCCATTTCATTTTTGTATAACATTCATGTTTTGATCCATAGGATCTACTTCTACTGGTATCCTTTGGTGGTTAATGTTATATATTTATTTTGGAGACTTCTGGCCAACTTAGGCATTAAATTAACATGCGATATTACGCTATTAATTAGTATCTTGTTATTTTCCGATTACAAAGAAAAGTATTAATTTGTGTTAAAGCCACACAAACATCTTCAAGGGGTTCGACATATTGTTGAACTTTGATCAATTGATAGGTTTTCTTTGTCAAATGATTGACGGTTTGCAATTTTGTATATGCTATTTTGTTTTAATAAATGATAAACAACTTCTCATATTTGATTCAGTAACTATTTTATTTTTATTTTTTAAATATTTTGATTTTTATTAATCAATAAATCTAATTATCTAAATAGCATTTTTTACTATAAAAGAGTAAACTAAATCTATGTATATTTTTCATTATTTTTTTGGTGTTATGAAATTTTGTAAATTTTTATTTGATTATTAAAATTTAATATCATTGTTTTACTAATTTTTCAACACATATAACCAAAATTAAAAATCAAAATAGAAAACATAAAAAAGTAAAAAAAAAATTATATATAAAAACTAAAAACTAAAAACATTACCATTTAAGCTTTTGAAAAACTAAAACCTACACCAAAAATCAAAAACCTAAAAACTCAAAAACCAAAAACCAAAAGCCAAAATCCAAAAACCACTTATAAATTCTCAAACATTCATGCCCAAAATAAAAATGTCATCTATCTCAAAAAATTTCTCGCTTAAATTATGCTCAAATCCCTAAAAAAAAAAATGAAGATCCCGACTTAAATTTCTCAAACTTGGTCATCAAGATACAAACTTGATGAGATGCTCTAGTTTCTCACCGTTGTTTGATTCTTCTTCTCTTTGGCTTCCCTCTTCAGGTTCTTCATTACCTTCCTCATCTTCTTTCTTATCCTCTTCATTCTCAGACACATGGATGTTATCCTGAATCCATTGAGGTAGTCCAGCACTGTAACAGAAAGATAAGCAAAACAAACCCACATATCAAAAGTGGCGAGAGATGATTCAGGACCATCCCGCAATAGCGCTGCCTCGAACGGGCCACCACATGCCCCAATGAAATGTTTTTCCTTACGTATGAATATGAGATTCATCACCATCAATCGGATCATATCACAAAAAGTCTCTTTAAACCCTACTTCGTTATTCAGCCTTGAGCCTACTACGAGACTACTAATATTATCATTTAAGAAAATGACAACTTTGCCATTGGTATCAAGGAAGAAATGTATTAAGGGAGACTAGGGAGTAGTATTTTACCAACATACGTAATTCATTAATATATATACTATCATCTTCTGAATGCTTGTTTGTTTGTTGTAAAAATTCATGGTCTTAAATATGAATACTAAAAAAAGACTAGACTGATACTTCTTGAATCCATAGAACAGTTGAGGAGAGATTGTCATAAATAAAATCTACAATTGAAGTCATTATGCTCAAAACAGAGTGATTTAAAGAACAATTATTTTCTGGATAAGTGAAATATGAGGATTACAAAGGCAAGCACTACCAGCTTCAGTTTCGCAAAGCCAATCACCAGTCACCAGTAACCGCAGAAGTTATCGAGCTTTTTCCTCTAAACCACCAGTCTCAGTCACATTCGAAGATCCCTGGAGATCAACGAGAGAAGTTTCAAGTTACTCTCTGAATCACAATAGTCTAATTGGTTCTAGATAATGAAACATTATTCAATTTCCGCCGTAGTTATAGTCAATGGATCAATCACCTGGATCTAGACGAGCTTGGCTTTAGTAAATCTCGTCATCAGGTATCTCGGGAGTCAAGAATTTCATCGGATCCTTGCTAATCTCCTCGTAGTTGACTCTTGATTTCACTCTATCAGGAACAGGTTCGAGAGGAATAATGCTATCTCCATCGATAACTCCATCAATCAAACCATACTCAACCGCTTCAATAGGAGACATGTACCGATCTCTATCAATATCTTTCAAAACCTGCTCAAACGATCGACTAGTACATCCAGCGATAATACTGGTGACATTGTTCTTGTTATGCATCACTTCTTTAGCTTGGATCTCAACATCTATAGCTTGACCACTCGCACCTCCAAGAGGTTGATGAATCATTATCCTTGTGTTGGGCATAGCAAAGCGCTTGCCTTTAGTACCCGCACCAAGAATTATCGAAGCGGTTGATGCAGCAATACCAAGAGCAATCGTCGATACATCAGCTCTCACAAGTTGAACCACATCATATATAGCCATAGTTGCACTAACCAAACAAAAAGAACACTAATTTAGATAATCTGAAGCAGAATCAAAACCCAATCAAACAAGTCAACAAGATTACTCAAAATTAGCTTTCGCATAGCAAATTTATCAGATAGTTCTTAGCAAATTAGCTGAGGAGACACTTCAATTGCAGATTAAAATACTTAAACTTTAACAAAATAGAATTACTTTTGCAATGCCAACTAAAACCCTAACGATTGAACTTTAGCCATTAACGCATAAACCCAAATGAGAAAACAATTGATCAGATAGTTCTTAGCAAATTAGCTGAGGAGACACTTCAATTGCAGATTAAACTCAAACATGCACAATTGAATTACTTAGCAATGCCAACTATAACCCTAAAATCTAACCTAAGCTTGCAAAAAACTGAACTTTTCACCATTAACGCAAATACCCAAATGAGAAAACAAAGAAACGAAATCGGGATTTAACCTGAGAGAACCACCAGGAGAATTGATAAAGAGTTTGATATCTTTCTTAGGATCTTTAGCATCTAAAAGAAGCAATTGACTCATAATAGCATCAGCGACGAAATCGTCAATACTGCTACCAAGAAAGACGATTCGTTCCCTAAGGAGAAGACCCATGACGTCAGATTCAGCGCCGCGAATAGCTGATTCTTGTGTCTGTGACATTTCGATTGAAGCATTAGCGAATCTTAATGGCGACGGTGAAGTTGTTCTGAGAGGTGATGAAATGAGTTTGGTGGGTTTGAGGTAGAGATTGTTAGGTTTGAGGAAAGAAGAAGAAGATGCAGATGAAGATAAATTGAGTCTTGGTGAAACGAGTGAAGGTTTGAGAGAAGATGAGAGAGATAGGGTTCCCATGGCTGAAGCGAAGAAGAAGAGTTGAGACAGAGAGATTTGGGGAAAGTGTGGATTTGATTAAAACTTCAGAAGAAGAAAGAAACGGGCACGCGATTAAAGGACCCAGTTACACTTCCGGGTCGGGTTATTACTCTAAATTGGTCTATTTTTATCCAAGTAATGGTTTATTAGGCCGTGGCCCATTTGGTATGTGAGCCAAACCGAATTGAAACGCATACCAAACCAAATAAATTGTATCCAACAAAAATTCGAATCAGATATATTTGTACCAAAACAAACCAATTCAATTCAAGTACTATTTCCATCCGTTGTTCAAAAAATTCGTAGGACGTTAAATCGAACGCCGGAGAAGAACATACTACCAAGTGAAATTGATCGGGAGATTAATCAGAAATTTGGTTTGTGTAGTATTATTTTATATATTTATTTAATCTCTAAATTGAAAATATAATGTTATATATTTTTTGAATTTTCCCATCTCAAACATCACTAAACCAGCCTTATTAAAGGATTTTTTTTTACTTTTACTCCAACAATATGCAGAATAATGAATTGTTATATCACGCTGTGCCAGCTCGCTATATTTAGAGTTTTTAGCAGACAACTGAATTTTCTTAATTTCAAAGCAGAGATATTGAACTTTATATCATAATGTGTCCCCAGCAAAGATATTGAATTGTTCAATCTTAAAGGGCATAATCCTGACAAGTCTTACTTAATTAGAGACGCTTCATTGAACTCCTCCTCCTTGGACAATCATCTGACAAGCCTTCTTTAAGAAAGCAGCATCTAGTTTTCCATGTTTTCACAACACATAATGATTTAGTTTGTGCAGTAACTTGAATGTTCCAATCTCGGGCACAACTTAAAGGTATCTTTACCCATTACTTGTTATCCCAGCCCAACAAGATCTATCTTATGCAGAAACTTGATCAGAAGAAGAATCTACATAGACAACATACACAAGTAACAATCAAGTTAAAGATGAAAAACATACCTCTTCGAGAACTCATCAAATTCTTGTATTTTGTAGAGGCTTGCAGATGATTTAAAGTTCAAATAGAGAACTGAATTTTCCAATCTTAGTACATCTCTAGACAAGTCTTATTAAAGAACATTTATTCCCTCACCAATATGGCAGAATTTTGAATATATCATGATGTCTTTATGCAGAAACTTGAGTTTATACAATAATGTATTTGCAGAAATTTGAATTTTCCATTCTTATGAGGTAATTGTACGAGTCTTGGATCTAAACAGAAGACTGAATAGATATTATGTTGTCTCAACTCAACAAGATATAGAGTTTATACAAATATTATATCATGCTGCCCAACTCAGCTATATTCTAATGTCCCCAGCAGACAATTGAATTTCCTTAGACACAAAGCAAAGATATTGAATTATTCAATCTTAAAGCATATGTATCATGCTGCCCAGCTCAGCTTCAAGCATATATTGAATTTAACCCTCCTTGGACCATAATCTGACAAGCCTTCTTTAAGAAGACAGCATCCATTTTTCCATGTTTTCACAGCACATAATGGTTGTTCCTGCTCAGCTCAAGACTTAAGAGACTCCAAAGTTCATCTTCTCCCATTAACATCTAGAATATTGAATACTTCTCATGCTATCCCAGCTTAGCAAGTTTAAACAGACCATTTTCTCTCCATCAATATGCAGAAATATTGAACACTAATCTCATGTTGTCCCAGCTGAACAAGCATATAACTTTAGCAGACTTTTTAAAATTTTCCAACCTCAGAACATCATCACTAAACAAGCCTTATGAAAAGGACAAATTTGTTCATCAGAACACTCACTATTAGAGAAGCCTTATTAAAGAACTTTTATTTTATTTTTACTCCAACAATTTGCAGAATCATGAATATTGTATTATGCTGCCCAACTCAGCTATATCCTTATATGTCCCCAGCAGACAATTGAATTTCTTTGGACACAAAGCAGAGATATTGAATTTTATATCATAATGTCCCCAACATAGATGTTGAATTATTCATTCTTTGGGACAAATGTGACAAGCATATGTTTTTCTTTTGTTAGGCAACATCGGACAATGATACGAGACAATTTTCCCAAGTTAGAAACCGGACAAGCAACAATTGTGTGTTGTAGTCCATTTCTTTTGGGTTTTAAGTAAACTTAAATCTTTTAAAGCAACTAATTTGAAAACAAAGTTTTGAAAAATCGACAGAGTTTATTGGTTTGCAAAATTGAAAATTAAGAATTTATAAAAGGAGATTTTGAATATGTGAAACGAAAATATAACCTTGAAAACACAGATCCAAAAAAGTTTTTTGATTTGAAACAAAACAAACGTAAAATCTTAAAAGAGTAAACAATTTTGAAATCGAAATCTCAAGATGTAAGATTCGTGATTGAAATTTGAATCTGAAATAATAAAAAAGATGAAAAATATAATCGCGAAAGTAAAACGAAGACCCCTCAAATCGATTGAAAACAAAGATCCACAAGAGGGCTTTTTGATTTGTAAAACACAAAATAAACATAAACCCTTATTTCAAATGTGTTGTAGTCCCTTTCTTTTGGGTTTTAAGAAAATTTAAATCTTTTAAACAAATTAAAAACATAATTTTAAAAAATCGATAAGAGTTATAACCCTAAGATCTAAACAGGGCTTTTTTGGTTTGCAAAACTGAAAATCAATCCAAGTTAAAAACTTATAAAGGAGATTTTGAATATGTGAAACGAAAAACATAACCTTGAAAACACATAGATCCAAAAAAAAAAGTTTTTGATTTGAACAAAACAAACTTAAAATCTTAAAGAGTAAATAACTTTGAAATTGAAACCTCAACATGTAAGATTCGCGATTAAACTTTGAATCTGAAAAAAAGAGGTTTGAAATCAAGAAAAATACAATCGCCAAAGTAAAAAAAAAAAACCCCTCAAATCGATTGAAAAAAAAAACACAAAAGAGGATTTTTTTTTATTTGCAAAACACGAAATAAACATAAACTCTAAATCGAAACAACAAAAATAAACTCTAAACAAGTATAGAAAATAAAACCTTGCGGTGATGAACTAATGATGGCCTCTGAAGAATAAGAATCGCTCCAAAGAGAAAAAAACTAGAGCGCCAAAAGAAAATTAAAAATTTAATAACTTTACCAAAGAAACATATATTCTATACAGCTAGTAAAAAGAACTGTTAGAAGAAAATATGAACAGCTAGGTGACCGTTGTGAAAAAAAAAATTGTATTTGGCTTCCAAAAAAAACTTTGTTGGGCTTAAATGTTTAGTTTTTTTTTGTATGGAGTAATTTTCAGATAAGATACAATACTGACATCATGAATATCACCATAGAAAGCTGTTATTATAATGATAAATTAACTAAAGATAATAACCAACAACAATATTTAACATATAACATTCATCTGTGTCCTCTCATACACTAATTTTTTTGGTTAGAACCCTAATTTTTATAATAAACATAATAACAGATAGATCAGAGTAATACACTGACTAGTATTGATATAACTTTCTGATATAACAATTATATATATCATATTTTTCTTTTATTATATACCAGTCTCAGTGAGACCAAAAAGTGTTCGTTTGAGAATCATGTGTTCTGGTTAGACGAATATGAGTTGTTCTTGTGGATGCTTCATCTTCAAAGTCTCAAGGAGAGAGACTCTTTTACAGTTTGCATCTTCTGATGGATAATTGCAAGCTGAATTCCGAAGAGTTAAGTGACATATAGGATGTTGTACATGTATGAAAAATGTGGAAACACGTTTACATGTGTGAAACTTCTTACTCTACAAACAATTCATTTCCGTGTTTAGCAAAAATATATAACTTCTTACTTGTGTGAAACTTTTGCATCTTTCTAAAACATTTAAACACGATACATTGTATATTTCTACATGCATGTAAAAATAGCATTTTTACAGTCTAAATGTTCATGTAAGATTTACTCTCCGCGAATCGAATCACTTTACTATGTCAATCAACGTAAAAATGAATTGTATCTAAAACTTATCAACGGAGTTAGATCCTCTTGATTTCAAGTTATTTAGCTTCTTTCTAGATTGGAAGAGAGAAAACAAAAAACAGTTTTGATCCTGAAACCCTAATTGTCTCTTCTCTTTATTTGGTTTTAGAGTAAAACCAATGCCTGAGAAAAGATTAGAGAAACTCCATCTCCTTAGGTAAATGCATTATATCATTTAAATATATATTTCTTTGTTCTTTGACAATTCAATGGTAATTAAATTAACCAAACAAACCACGAAGAGATCAAATATAACCGTTACATGATTAAATTATAAATGGGTCCCATTTATATAACCGTATCAAGAGTTCATTCTTCACTTTAATTCTCTGCGACTGTTGCAAAAAAAAAAAAAATCTCTACGACTTTTAGGGTTTTTTCTCTGCAACTTCGTTGGCGAATTCAAGCTTTCTCCTCTGCAATTACGCCGTCGATTCCATTGAAATCACTGTAAGATTTTTCGAGACTTCACTTTCATCTTGATTTTGTTTACAATTTCGTTTCGTTTTTTTTTTTTTTGTGAAATCGTTGATTTATCTTTCGCTTGGGCTAGTAATTTTCGTAATCGTTCTTCAGGGGTTTTTGAAATTACAAAATCGTGTTTCAGTTCTTTCACTCGATTTGAGTAAAATTAATCAAAGATTTATGTTTTCTTCTTCGGTCGTGTTCATCGAGTCAACTTCTTAGGGTTTCAGAATCTAATTGAAGATTTATGTTTCTTTCTTCTAATTAACTTGTTAGGGTTGTTTCTTTTGAGTTATGTCTCTCGCTTTTCTTTGTTTTACTCAGTTCTGAGTAAGATTAATCAAAAATTAACAATCTTTTTTTTTGTTCGTATTTGGATAGGAATACAGAGAAAGCACCCATCTCATTGGTCACAGATTTTTCTCAGAGGATCCTTGTACATAATCTCTTGAGGTAAATATCTCTAAACTCAAACTCAAAAAGATGCCTCTTTATGGTGCTCTGTAGATCATTTACAACTCACTGTTACAATGTGAGCTATATAATAAGAGAAGTCTAATGACAGTTGCCTTGATTGATAATCCAAAGCCAGCTGCTTTAATCTCTAAACGGGGCATGGGAATTGTAAAAGCCCATAAATCTCTAAAGTTATAACATTACAAAGGCCCCTAAATCTCTAAAACCAGAACAGTCCGATGGCAATTGCCTATAACAATCCAAAGCCAATGGCTTAAATCTCTAAAGGGGGCATTGAAATTGTAAAAGCCCCTAAATCTCTAAAGTTATAACAATTCAAAGCCAATGTGGCTTAAATCTCTAAAGGGGGCATTGGAATTGTAAAAGCCCCTAAATCTCTAAAGTTATAACATTACAAAGGCCCCTAAATCTCTAAAATCAGAACAGTCCGATGGCAATTGCCTAATAATATCACAAACTGTTGGCAGAAAAGGGTTTAAATCTCTAAAGGGTGCATGAGAATTGTAAAAGCCCCTAAATCTCTAAAGTTATAACAATCCAAAGCCAATGGCTTAAATCTCTAAAGTTATAACAATCCAAAGCCAATGGCTTAAATCTCTAAGAATTGTAAAAGCCCCTAAATCTCTAAAGTTATAACAATCCATAGTTAATGGCTAGTTAAATCTCTAAAGGGGGCAAGAGAATTGTAAAAGCCCATAAATCTCTAAAGTTATAATAATCCAAAGCCAATGGCTTAAATCTCTAAAGGGGGCATTTAAATTGTAAAAGCTCCTAGATCTCTAAAGTTATAATAATCCAAAGCCAATGGCTTAAATCTCTAAAGTTAGAAAAGAGTGTTAAAACAGTCCGATCTGAGTTGCCTAATGATAATACAAAGGGGAAACGGGAATAGATAAAACCCCTAAAGGTTCAGGTTTTGGAGCTCTATTAGAGCTGTCCGATGGGAATGGCTTAAAACCGATCTTTCGGTTCAATAACAAAGGGGTATGCGATTAGCAAAAGCCCTTAAAGCTCAAGTGTTAGAGCTAATACACACAAACATTCATGAATGTTAGAGCTAATACACACAAACATTCATGAATGTATTGATGGGAGAGTTGCCTATATAAACTTGATAACACAAAACCCAACAGATTAGACATAAGTAGTCTTGTTCTGTCCTATAAAGGAACCAGCGGCCTTTACATAATTTTCTTGGGAAAAAAAATCTCTAAATTGTGGTTTCTGTTTCACAATTCTCTGACTTGTGTTTCAAACCCAACAAACTAGACATAAGTATTACTGTTGCGTCCTGTCAAAATCTTTAGTGATCTAAAGATCGCTAGACCAGAAAGAACTGTCATAAAGTTTGGAAAACCTCTAAAAGCCTCTACTGTTAGAGCTCATGCAAACACGAACATATTATAACACAAAATGTTAATGATGGGAGAATGTATGATGGGAGAGTTGCCTAAATTGATAACACAAACCAAGCTAACCAAAGGGGAAACGGGAGCCTCAAGCCATCTTCTAGGTATTGAGGTAACACACACTGAGATCACAAAAGCTCTAATAAACACAGTCCCATGCAACCTAAACGATTTCTCTAGAGCTATAGAAACAAAGGGGAAAAGAGATCTGCTAAAGATTTTTAAGAGGTTCAAAGTTTTAGAGCTCACAACACTAACACACATGAATATGTGAGCCTTTAATTAAAAGAAATCACATGGGAGTTTCCTAAATTAATAACACACACCAAAGAGGATATGGAAATTACAAAAGACTCTAAAGCGTAAATACAAAAGACTCTAAAAGCATAACTACAAAAGACTCTAAAAGCCATTAGTGTTAGAGCTCATGCATACAAACATGCAGGAATGTGATAGCTCTTTTGATTAGAACAATTCATGGGAGAGCTGCCTAAATAGATAAAAACAAACCAGCACAGCGTAAAACTGATATGTCAGTATCAAAATAAGGGGATAAAGGAATTACAATATGCCTAAAATATGAGAGTTCTTTAATTAGAACAGATGATGGCCTGAGAACAAAGGGGATACATGAATTTCAAAATCTCCTAAAGCTAGCTTTAACTGTAGAGCTCTATAACACAAAGGGGTGTGAGAATTGAAAAAATCCCCTAAAGCTTGATTCTCGTGAAATACAAAATTTTTAACAGCTTAGTATCTGCATATTTTACAAGTGAACTGAAGCAGTGTTGTTATTTCTACAGAGATGTGCATGACACAAATTGTCCTGATTTTTGGAGACTCCAAGAAGATTTCAAATGTATGTCGACTTCAAGATAGGTATGTGTTTCTCCTAACTTTGTATTATATTAGCTTATATTGTTATAAACTTAAAATATGGTAAAAAGGGAAGATTTGTGCAGATATACAAGAAGATTGTCTGTTAGAGTTAGATCAAACCTTATTTGTTTTAGGTATGTTTAGAAATAGTTTGATGTGAAATTTTAGTGTGATAAGATACGTGCTTCTCCTATGTTTGTATTTGATTGATTGGTGTATTATTATTGATGCTAAAATCTGACTTGCAACAACAAAAAATACTGATGGAAATGTAGTTTTTCATATAAATAGACTCTGAAGTTGATGCATTTGCTTTCAATACTGTTATAAAGTGAGCTACTGATATGATGGAACTGATTGGGTAATCACTTTTCTTAGTGACTGGATCTATGAAAATTACATGTAAGATAGGTGAATGATGTTTTGAAGTTTGAACAAAATTACAAGTTAAGTAAGATACATGTACATAATTAAAATTTTTACTTTCTTCATGCAGCTGCTTGAAAAGGTGTATAAATTCTTGGAGACTAAAAAATTTCGAGCACTTCTCTTTGACATGTGTTTCTATGTTATGAATTAAATGCAGGGTATACAGTAAAAAAACTCAACTAAGATACAATAAGATCAGAACATAAATCTGATATTGGAGTTGCATTAGATGCAGCACTCTGATCAGAGGTAAGTAAACACGATTTAGATGAGAGTTCTTGATAATCTATAAAAAATATATCTCGTACTTGTTTAGTAATATTATGAACAATTAGATGTTAGAATATCATATTGAGATGAGGCCTAAATGTGAGAATATCATGACTTTGACGTCATGACTTGAACATTCTGGTTGCTGCATAAATCTCTGTGTTTTGATTTAAACTTTTTTACTTGAAAATGTTGTTTGGAGATTGAATATATTGGTGGGTGAATGGTATATTATATGCTTTGAATCCTATTGCTTGACTCTGTTGGTTTCTATGCTTTTAAGTTATCTATGGCTTACTTGAATATGTGTGTTTGTGTGGTTATCTTGAATATGTTGGTTGCTTGCATGGTCTATGCTTTGAATATGTTGGTTGTTGTATGATCTTTGCTTACTTGAATATGTTGGTTTCTTGTGTGGTCTAATGCTAATTTAAATATGTTTGTTTTTGTATGATCTTTGCTTACTTGAATATGTTGGTTGCTTGAGTGATCTATGATTTGATTGAATGTATTGGTTGTTTTGTGCTCTAGACTTTGATTGAACTCAATGCTTGAATTGACTTATATATCGCTAACCCATGACTTTTGGAATTTTTAGTGAACTCTGAAAAGAGATGGTTACTGAATATTGATTGTCCTTTGAATTATCTAGCTTGCTTAGTAGTGGTTTGATGTGAGATTCTTTATACAACAAGAAATAAGAAGTAAGAACTAATCTTTAATGCTCAATTAAATCTTCGTTGGTCATCTACAAAGAAGACTGCTCAAGTTTAATTTATACACATGTACTCGTAACTGTAAAGCTTATTTTGTTAAAATACAGAACTTTTAAAAAATTGCCATAATACTACTCTTATAACTTGATTTTAGCAAAGTTAATTATAATCTTTATATAAGTTTAAAAAAAAAAACTCAAATAAACCCTGAACTCCCTAAATTATTGTATTGACTAACACCAGATTGTCGTTGATTTTCCTATGGTTTTCAAACATCACTAGGGGTTATCCCATTAATAAATTTTAGTTTGTTTTAGTAAGTTCGTAGTTATTATTATTTTTCTCTAATATGATAGATTTTAATATTTTTATAGTTTTGTTTTGATTTGTAAAACTACATTATATTAGTGCATATAATATTAGGTACATTTGATACCTCTGCTTTGTACCAATACGAATATGCAAATCTATGACTACAGAAATTAACAAAAGATTATATTTCACTAACTACTTTGTTTTGTTTCCTTGTGTGGTTAGATTTTATAAAAATTGTTACTGTCACTCGATTAGCAAAACAAACTCTTTTTTGTACTACTTAGAATGCTATAATCTCTTCTACATGCATGTATTGCCAATAAACCGCATGAACATCTTTCTTAGGACTGAAAAAAAAACAAAAGGATTAGGAAAATGGGTCAAATTAAAATAATTTTGGATTTCGTTCTTTCTAAATCGTTGATTGATAAAATGTAAATTGGTATAGTAAGTTCATTTAGTGTTATTAGTCAATATAAATCTGTAGAACAATTACATTACCGTGTGAAAATTATGCATCTTTCTAAAACATTTACACACCATACATTATAGTCTAAACTTATGCAGTTTAGTACTGCATCTGCATGTATGTAGAAATAGCATTCTTATAGTCTAAATGTTCAGGTAAGATTTACTCTCCTAGGTGAATTATGATTTCAATACTAATATGCAAATATTATGATTTACAGAAATTAACAAAAATATACTTAATAAAAAGATATACCACACCCTCTTTCAGCGGTTCATGTCCAAGATGGGTCTTCTTAACATTGGTTTAGCAGCAACTGGTAATATATGTTGTTGGTGTTTGTATTATGGTTTTCATTTGTGTTGCATTTAGATGTTGGTGGTGTTGTTCACGTGCGTGTGTTTGTTTGTTGTTTGTGTTCGGTTTTGTGTTTTTGTTGGTATTTACGTGCGTGTTTGTGTTTTTGTTTAGGTTTGTATTAGTGTTAGCAGTAAAAAATGTGTTAGTTTAATTGAAGTTTTTACCTAGTCCTAACCAAACCATCCATCGAAAAAAGCTCATATCTAAGTCAAATCTTAGATGAACACTTACCTGAATAAAAATGGGAAACATGTAATCAATCAACGAATCACAAACTCCATCAATTAAGGGGAATTCTTGTGAAAATCACAACTTAGTACCTGATCAAATCAGTCATGCAATACGTTGATTTCCCTGTTAAGAATTAGTCACTATAAATATATGATTAGAAAACAATAAGACAAGTGGAGATTTAAGTATTCTTTAGTTACCTAAATTTTGCAAGAAATGTAAACAAAATGAACTTTACCAATTGCTGCTAAACTAATGTCAAAACAACATTACGTTGGTTTGATGTAATGTAATAGAAGAAGAATCTACATAGACAACATACACAAGTAACAATCAAGTTAAAGATGAAAAACATACCTCTTCGAGAACTCGTCAAATTCTTGTATTTTGTAGAGGCTTGCAGATGATTAAGTACTTTATCATAAAGTCCCAATCCAGATAAATGCAGAGGATTTAAAGTTCAAATAGAGAACTGAATTTCCCAATCTTAGTAATTGTACGAGTCTTGGATCTAATCAGAAGACTGAATAGATATTATGTTGTCTCAACTCAACAAGATATAGAGTTTATACAGATATTATATCATGCTGCCCAGCTCAGCTATTTCCTAATGTCTCCAGCAGACAATTGAATTTCCTTAGACACAAAGCATAGATATTGAATTATTCAATCTTAAAGCATATAAGTTTATGTATCGTGCTGCCCAGCTAAGCTTCAAGCATATATTGAACTTAACCCTCCTTGGACCATAATCTGACAAGCCTTCTTTAAGAAGGCAGCATCCATTTTTCCATGTTTTCACAGCACATAATGATTTATTTTGTGCAGTAACTTGATCTTTGAATGTTCTGTGCAGAAATATACTAATCTCATGTTGTCCCAGCTCAACAAGAATACTTTAGCAGACTTTTTGAATTTTCCAACCTCAGAACATCATCACTAAACATGCCTTATGAAAAGGACAAAATTGTTGTATGAGTTTTTGTTAGTCAGACACTATTAGAGAAGCCTTATTAAAAGACTTTTTTTCCTCCATCATTATTGAATACTAATCTCATGTTGTCCCAGCCCAACATCATATAGAGCAGAATACTAATCTTATCAACGTAGAGATGAATTGTATTGGCCGTCTAAATAATCAATTTGTGTAACACTGAACTTCGTAAGTAAAGTAAGATAGATTCAAACTCAAATGAGTTTAGATCAATAAGATAGAAATGAAATAGCTCACTAGGGCTTTATTTAGTAAAAAAAAGGGAGGATTATTTACAACACCATAATATAAACGATTCTTTGATTGATATTATAAAGGAGAAGAAGAAGTGACAACTCTCTAGGTAAGCTTTATTGATGTTTACGACAAAACTATATACTGTATATGAATATTTGTCTTGTTAAGAACCCTCATTAATTACATGGCCATTTGGGTTTGATGTGCATTATATTGGGCTTATACCTTTATGCCATATGTGCTCTAATAAACTCAACTATAGTCATGCAAATGAAAATGCCAAACCAAATCTTTATTCCATCAAAACCGCAACCAAATTCGATTTCGGTCAAACATACTGATCCAAGCTGTACCGTAATTAACCACACTCAAATTGGATCAAATTTAATTAATCATTCGTTTAATGTATGTTTATATACATACACTTATCAAAGATATTGAACACGTTGTGCAAAACAAAACAACTTTGAGTCTTTGATTTCGACCCCAAAAAAAAAAACAAGGAGAAAAATACCACTTTAATGTGATATGATTTCACCCAAACACGAAATATGCGCAAACAAAAGCATATAAACAAAATAAGGAAACCATCTTTCATGTACCCATTTTGATATTTCTTCACATTTCTTCATCGGTTTTCTTGGTCTTCTCAACTTCAAGCAAATAAATCCTCTCGGCTTCAGGGACAGCCATGGTTAGACCTCGAAGCCTATGGCTCAAGTCATCAAGCTTGTTCATTACAATATCGTTCGTAAACATTCCCATACAAACGTTCCTGATCGTGTCCCAGCTTTCGATCAAAGGCAAACCAATGATCACAAGTGATCCTATAGTTCCCCAAGCTACAGACACAATTGCCCAAAACCAGAAATATCCTCTGCTAAACACGCCTGCAAAAATTTCAAAAAAATTGTCTGATTATCATGAAACGGCTCATTTCTAATATACATAAGAATAAAGCTTTATGTTCATTTATATGGGAAGACTTACGAGCTGGGAGAGAAAGAATTGGCCAAATGACAACAATGAATATAGTAAAGACAACACCCCATTTCACAATCCAAGCCTTGGCTTTTCTCAGCTTCTCTTCTCTTAGCTCTTCCGCAGGGACATCATGAGTATCGTCGTCCCCTGGAGCCCCAGCTTCCACCACTTTGATCTCTCTTGTCGTTGACCAATCATAATTCTGTGGCTGGACTAGACTACACACCGCATGGATAAACCCTCCTATATGTTTGCAATTACAAACCAAACCAAATCAATACTAGGTTTTAAATAAATAAAAAATGTTTCACAATTAATTAAACTTTATATCTATATATGTATTATAGGAATTCAGCTAGAAAACCAAAAAAAATCAAAAATTATATATTATATCTGTTTCAAAATATATGATGTTTTGGCTAAAAACACACGGTTTAGGAAATTTTTTTTTTAAGTACAAAACATCATTTATGGAAATAATAATTAATAAAAAAAATATCGAAGGTATTGACTTTTATTTAAAATGTTGTTTGTAATTGACAACAAGACTATTAATTTTTTTTTTACTATGCACTTTTAATTTTTTTTTTAAAGTAAAAAGTTGCATTGAAATGTAGAAAACATCATCTATTTTAAAACGGAAGGAGTATTTAATTTTATTTATAGAATATCATAATGAAAATAGACTCCTAGTTAAATTTAAATATTATCTTGATGAGATAGCCAAAACTTGGATCATTATTTTTATTTTCATCTCTATTTAGTTATTTTTCGTCTCTACTAATTATCAAATCCAAACCGAACTAGTAGAAATCTCACCTGTGAGAATCGCGACGAGGTTACCAGCTAACATGGGAGCATTTCTCCCAGTAGTAGTAAGATCAACGCGTCCGTATTCTATCTTTGCGGTTGATAACCAAGTAATGATACCAAGAACACAACCTGAGGTCGATCCAAGAATCGCATCAAAGGCATTGGCTTTACTTCACAAGAGCATGAAAGCAATGGGCATGACCGCAGAGCCAATGAGCACTCCCATCGCGAGATACATCCATCCAAGTGAAACCCCAGCTTTGTTCAAAATCACTGCAAGAATCCCCATGAAACATCCGAATCCGAGAACCGCGGATCTTGAGATTCTCAAGATTTGTTTACCGGTCGCTCTAGGGTTTATGTATGTTCGGTAGATGTCGTAGGTGAAAAGCGATGAGACCGCAATTAGCTCGGATGAACCAGCCGATGTTACAGCCCTGAGGATAAACAAAAAAAGACCGCAGATTAAACTCATGATTTGGAATACGTACGTTTATATCTTTGTATGTGAGATAGGTTCCTTGTGTAAGAAGAAACCGGACAACTTATAAAAATGGAAATATCATCGATATGCCAAAACTTGTTTATAGATATGAACTAGAGAGAGTGTGTACTTACATGAAAAGCATAGTGAGAAGAAGCAAGGATCCTGATTTACCCATGAGAGCAATGGCGGTGGCAGGTGGGACAAGACCTCGGTTAGCCTCATCTGCGGTTATAGGCAAGTCAAGGGCTAGCGCGCCGAGGCCTAACGAGGTGGCTAGAGAGAAAGGCACAGCGAACCACACGAGTCCACCAAGCAAATACCCTTTGTGGGTTGATGAAGGTCGAGCAGCTATTGCACTCACCCAATAGCCCTACAAAAAAAAAAACAATAACATTAAATAAGATAATGGCGTAGTGATTCTTTTGATGATTTACGACTTCGCCATTTCATAGTGTTGCTAATCAGAATATATGATCTTGAATGGGTGTTATATCACTAAGCAAACATACCTTCTTTTTTTTAATCATCTGATCTGATTTTTATATTTTTATCTCTCGTCAAAACTAGGAAAAAGTTTTTTTTTTTCCTTTACTATTTCTATGCCATAAAAAAACCAAAAACTCTATTAACTGATGTTTTGAAACTAAAATTGTATATCAAAAATATGGGTTTCAGCAATTAAAATCCTATGGCAAAAACTAAAACTAAAATCGAAACCAAAAACCAAAAACTAAACTAAAATACTTTTTTTTTATCAACAGTAAACTAAAATACTTCATCGAAAAGAAATCTCACATTGTCTACGAAGACAGTGCCGAAGTTTCCGACAATGTTGATGAGACCGAAGACAGCGCCGCCAGAGCTCAACATGGTGAGATAGGAGCCTCTGTAGTTACCATTAACCGGACCGCAAGCTTGGTCGTGGTGTGAAAGCAGCTCAGTGCATATCCTTGACTTAGCGGCCATATCTCTTAGCCGGTCATAGACCACGGACGGACTCCCAAGCTCACTACTCGAAGTGTAGACCAGAAACACAAAGACGACTAGAACCACGTGAACTGAAAGATATACGAATTACACAAAGATAGTCAATATTAATTCATTGTAATAGGCTAATACTTCGATCAAAACACAATATATCAAATCTAACAAATATTTGTATTATTGTATATATAGTATGTATTGCTTTTTGCTTTTTGCGTGTCTAAAATTTCACATGCATACTAAAAGATTATGACAATATATATCCTTCGTCTTTATAATTTTCTTTTTAAAATTTTCGTCAACCTTTAAAAAAAAAAAGTTATATTCCTAATATAAATTAATATATCATTTTTAAGATATATAATTAAAATGTCATTTACCTATAACTGAGTGGACGTAGCTTGCGAGGAAAGTAGCTTTAAGTCCTCCGGCTAAAGTATAGACAACGACGCCGAGAGGAATGAGAAAGCTTGCGGAGTATAAATTCACTCCGGTGAGTGCATTCACCACCGCCGAGTCTCCGAGCAAGAGCATCGCTGTCACTATGACGTTTGTCGCCAAACAGAACATCAAGAACACTATATGTGTTGCGGTTCCCCACCTAATTTTATCAAAAATATACAAACCAAATTAAACTAAATAAATTAAAATATTTAAAATATTTTGTTTGATTGAGTCGGCTTATCTCAGCAAAATAAAGAAATTTTAAATTAAAGTCATTCTGATAAAATTATTGTTTTATTTTAATTTACTAACTATTTTAATAAATAATTGTTAGTTTGAGTTAGTTCGGTTTCAATTTGAAATATTCTAGAACCGATCGGTTTTTAAAAAAAAAATTGATTCGGTTCTATATATCCAGAATCCGGTTAGATTAAAATGTCATTTTATTGGAAAAAAAAAATCAATTACTAATTGAGACTTTACGTACCGAGCCTTCACGATTTCGCAAACCGTGTGAGCATTAGGAGCCTTTCTTTTTATCTCAATGGCCATCACACCGAATAAGAGCACCTATTTTGTTCATCATTAATCACAGAGGCTTGCCTGCCTTGTTAAAAATAAGACATTTGTCTAGGGCCCTCATTTTAGAGCAAAAAATAGGGTCCTCATTAGTAAAAAAATTTAGTGATTATGTTGCTTCATATCTCAATATTTAGAGTTTTATGTCTAAATATTACTTTTTTTTTTCATTTATGAATTCATTTTATATTTTAGTTCCACATCATATCATTCGTATCATTTTGCTTTTACATTAGATAAATACATTATATATATATATTAATATATAGGTACATAATATAAATAAAAATAATAAAATTTTGAAAATTAAAGAATAATTTAGTTTTAAATTTTCTTATCTTATAAAATTAAAATATTTCAAAAAATTATATATTTTATTGTGTTTTAAATTGTATAATTTTGTAAAAAAAATTAAATAAAATTTTTATTTTAAAAATTCGCCTTAGGCCTCTCGGAATGTAGGCAAGGCTCTGATTAATCATCATCGATTATTCACTAGATCCAAATTATGCATATATAAACAAAAACTATATTAAAAAGTATATTATATAGTTTTTGTTTTTGGTATTAACCTGTATGGTGGCTCCACTAGCATACCAAAACGGTCCACTAACCCCATACTGCCATGCTACGTTCGAACTTTGCAGTATGGTCGCAGCCCATGTCCACTTTTTACTCATCCACCAACAAAATATAAATCAATAATTTTAACCAAAATTTTAACCAAAATTTACAGTTAAATTGTACATAAATTTATCATCGAGTACTTACAAAAACGGGTAGTATATTACTTTATGTCATCAATAAATCAATAATTTTTTAACCAAAATTTATAGTTAAAGTATACATAAATTTATCATCGGGTACTTACAAAAACGGGTAATATATTACTTTATATCATCAATAAGACTTATTAGAATTATAAATCGTAGTTTTACCTGTGACACAATGACACTTGCAATGAGTCCTGTTTTAACGTTTCTTCCGGCTGTATTGAACCATTCCGAGGTATGACGAGCTCCCACATATCGTTTCTCTAACCATACCTTCATTCATTTAGTCAAGAAAATTATCATGGTGGACTTTGGAAAATATTCATATTTTATAATATCAACTATATAACCAAAAATTCATTAAAAAAAAAACTGAATAGTCCGAACAGAAAAATATATGAAAACCCGAAATTAAGACTCCTATAGTGAACTATGTATTCATTGCACTCAACCAGATTGACTAACCGTGTTCAGTATTTTGCTCTAGTTCAGATGCGTATTAGATTAGAATTGTTTTCTCTCTTCTTTTTTTTTGAGTCCAAAACTTTAGTATTTGTTTTGTTTCATAATTTTTGATTATCCAGATTTTTTCAATACAGTCTAAAGAGATAACAAATAAGAGTGCATTTTAGTACAATTTGGCCACAGAAAATTCCATACGGTCGCCACAATTTTCATATATACTTAATCGGCCAAAAACATTTTCAAAACATTATATATAGATAATCTGGTTAATCTATTTTTGCAATAAATTTTGAAACAAAAAAAAGAAAAATAATAATAATAATAACGTCTGCCGTCTAGTCTAGTATTTGTAGTCATTGAAAATTAGTATTCTTTGTTTTATTTGGTAGTCGAAATCATCGAATATATCTACTCTTTTTCTTTTTTAATGATAATATATCTACTCTTTTTGTGGTCGGGAGAAGTTTTTTTGTTTTCATAAGAAAATATTTTGTAATTCGGAAACGGAAACTAACCAGAAAAGATGTGAAGATGGCAAAGAAGGCACCAAAACCAAAAATAACGGCGTAGCCAACACCTTGATCAAGCACCGTCGTGGCTCCGAAGTAGCTGCTCCGCCTCTCGCAGCCGCCGCCGTCACCGTCGTAATATTTGGCCGAGTAATCGAAAGGAGGACAAGTGGCCATTCTTCTTCTCCTTCTTCTTCCTTCTTTTTCTTACTTAATGTTATTAATGGAAAAGTGAATTTTCTCCCGTAATTTGTAGGGAGTGAAAGTTGAAAGATTCTTCGCTCTTGTATAAACTAATGGAAAGAATCTTCAATTAGAAAGATTCTTGAATTATTAAAAAGGAATCTTATAAACTTATAAAAAGAAGTTGAATCTTTGTTTTTTGATTAACCATTCCCAAGAATAAGATGTTATACACAAATGATCAGAAATGAAAATATCTAGAAATGTTTTAACATTATTGATGATGAAGTAGGAGAAAGTCAATAATTCCGTACTTCAAGAAGTCAATGATTTTTGTTTATTTGTACTTGCCCTACCAAAAAAAGAACAAGAAGAGGAAGATTATTTTGAATTGTTTCTTTCTCATAGAATAAATTTTTAACCCGTAAAAATTGTATGATTTGTTCAAGTTGTCAAGTTCTTGTCTGACATTAAAAACAACTTATGCTTTAGCTGATCCTATTTATTATTAGTCTCATCTCAGTAAATCAAAGCTTCATAAATTCTTTCATCACTAGAAGAAGCAATATCATTTCCAGTAACTGTTGTTTCTTGTTGTTCTCTATAAGATGCCCAAGTAACCATATAAAGCCCACAAATGATGAGGATTCCGCCCAAAACGCTGTACAGAGATCGAAAAATCGAGGTTAAAAAGATTTTAACACAAGAAGAAGAGAGAAAGATATTATGTGTGTGGATGGGATCAAAATGCAAGTAAGAGTGTCAAAATTTAAAAACCTTCCAAGATAGATCGGGCTGCCGAGGAAAATTGCCGATAAAAAGGCGGATGTTGCTGGCTGAAGAGGATTGTATAGAGAAACCAAAGCAGCTCCAAGAATTTTATTGGACCAAGTCAAGAGTCCATAGTTTAGAGCTGATGCAAACACTCCCTGAGGAACAATAACCGAAGACAAAAATGCTCAAATGAATCCGTAGATATAAAACCGAGCTCCAATCTTTTGTTTCAAACACATTGAAATAAACATGTTATATCGGTTGTGAAAACATACCGCGAATATAACAGCAAGGACTTCAGATTGTGTCAAGCTCCAATCTTTAGGCTCTTTAACAAAAAAGATAGCTGTTGTGATCATTATCAATGCACCGAAGAAGTATGAATACGCGGCAACCGAAAGATAAGCAGGATACTTCTTCAAAACCAGTGCTTGAACAGCGAGAAAAGCAGCCATACAGATACAGTTTCCGATCAAGCAAAAAACTCCAATGTGCCATAAGTCGAACCCAAGACCAAGAAAACCAGAGACTAACCATCCATGAGGCTCTTGTTGATTTCTATCAATTATTAAGCTTTTTACTGTAAAGTCTTCATCTTTACCTCCAAACAAAGCTGGACCACGAAACAAAGCCATCACTATAGCACTCGAAACACAAACTAGGGTACCTCCAACTTTAGTTTGGCCCTCGATTTTAAACAAGTTTACTTTTTCTGTACTGCATTCAAAGAAAACAGGACCTTCAAAAATTGAATATATCGGTAAAGACTACCGATAATGTCGAGGAATATCATACTTACCCCATCATCACAGCCAAGAGAAAGGTAAAGACTGGGATTGATGGTTGTATAGCAGCAGCATAAGTTGGATTCGTATACGATAAACCGAGAAGAAATAGTAATTGATTCCCAAATATCCTATCAAGATTTGAGATTTGAATAGTATTAGAATCTTTTCATTAACATGGTTTTAGAGATAATGAGAATTAAGCTGATAATGATTACTTACCCTGCTAAACCAAGAAAGAAGAGTGATAAGAACACTTCTATTCATAGGAGGTCTGATCCTTCTACAAGAGTTAAAAAAAAAGAAAGAACAAGAACTAAGATTATTGATTTTATCATAAAAACAGAATCTGTCATTTACAATTATCATCAAACATATTTTGGAGTTTCATGATTACTAAAAGGAGTAATATTTAGACTCACAGGACAATACTTAAACAGTATGTGACAAGGACAAAACTGATCCAAAAGTAAGTAAAATCCAAGCCAAACCCAGACAATTTTAATCCATTCATCAAACAGAGAGGAAAAAGAAAAGAAAAAACTAATTTCAATTCCAGAAAGATCGAGCTATTATTAAGATCTATTGATTTTGCTGCATATAATAAATCAGAAATTTCATTGACCAAAAGATTCAGAACAATTCAACCAAAACGAGAAAGATTTTGGAAAAAAAAAAAAAATCAAACCTTTTTTTTTTATAAAGAAATAAAAAATCAAACCTTTCACGGAAAAAAGCGAGAGGTGCGAGAATGGAGAGAGCAAGAAGATCACGAAAGACACAAAAGACGAGTTGATTTACACCAACGTTAAGAGCTATTTTTGTAATCACATGGTAACCGCCATTAATGAGCTGAACAAACGTCATTGCAGAGTGAGCCATTCGAGTTTCTCTCTCCGTCGCATCGCCGCCGTTTAGGATCGCCGGAGCTGCCATTTTTAGTTCTCTCTTTAACCTCTGAATCGAAGAAGAGGACAAAGATCTGTTGACTAGGAAATTGCGTTTCTTGATTTGCTTGTGATTCTAAATTCTGTTCTTTGCAATTCTTGTAGTCGTTGGTTTGTTCTGTTTGGTCTTAAATTAAAGAGTATCGAAGAAACAATTCTTTTTATAGAAAAAAAGGTTAAAAGACAAAAGACGAAAAAAAAATGTTTTTAGTCATTTTAGCCAGATTATTTTCTTAGTTATAGTTTACCAAAACACATCAAATTATCACATTTTTAAAAAATATGTTTATATATCCTACTCTCTAACAATGAAATTTCTGATAAATTTCCACACAAAAAAAATTAAAATGTCATCATGCAAATTTAGATCAGTGGATCTAGTACTAATATGATATTTCTTAAAATGTTTTAATTTGTTTTTTCTTATGATCTGATAATAGTAAATATGATCTTTCCTTGAAATACTTTCTTAAAATGAAATAGTTCCTGAGAATAGTTTCTGTTTATAAATGTCAGTCGAAAAAAATTTATTTAATAAATATCGCTGTTTAATCACGTTTTGGAGGACGATAATTTGGATTAATTAATATAATGACTATGGCTTTTACGATATAAAGCCCATTTAGGTTATTAGGCCCATTAACTATAATTATTCGGCCCGAGGTCGTCTCCAATCTCACGCCACCGGTTCCAATCCCCAATCCTCGCCTCTCTCTCTCTGTCTGTATCCCTTCCTTGGCCGCATAAAGATAACCGCCGTCGCCGGAGCTCCGATTACCTGCCGAAAGATATGTCTCTTTCCGATGATGAAGACGAGGGTTTCGCTCGGTTCCTCGAATCAGAAGTCTCATTGGTATTTCTTTTCTCCTTTTTTAAAAAATTTCATCAGGGTTTAGTTCTTTTTTTCCCACAATTATTTGATTTTTTATCGTTGAATCTGAAATCCGATATATATTTTTCTGTTTCCCTAAAAAAAAATTCATTTTTTGTAATTTTTGATGACTAAAATTCCTTGATCTGTAATATATATTATAAATTCATTGAATTTTAGGTTTGGTCGATCTTATATGTATATTAAATTTCTGAAAATTAGATACTTCATGTTCCTCGATTTATGTCCATTTTGGATTGTAAAAATTAGCTCTTGTTTATGTTTTTCTGTGAAAGGTTGAAATTTTCATTGATGCTTTGGTGTTTTGTTTGTATAGGTAGAGGAAGAAGAAGCAACGAAAGAACCTGAAGCAAAACGGCAACGTATTGAGAAAGACGAAACAAAAGCTGTAGTAGACAAGGATCAAGAAGATCAAAAGGAAGAGTCTGGTAACAATGATAGAAATGTTGCAAATAGAATAGAGAGTGGAGTTTTCAGAAATGTTCCTACAGAGCTGTTTCGTCATATTCTCAAATTCTTATCCTCTGAGGTATTGTTCATTTGTTTCTCAACCTAAATATTTTCTAGTATAGCACAATCTTTAGAATTCCTTTTAATTGAAATTATTTGAATGTGATTACAGGATCTTGTATCATGCTCTTTGGTGTGTAAATTTCTCAACTTTGCTGCGTCTGAGGAATCCTTATGGCGCCGCCTGTAAGTCTCTTATCATATTCCCTTTTGTTGTGGACAGTTATGTTTTCAAAATTAATACTTTGTACTCATAAGCGATGCAATACACAATTGATTTTTTGTTTTGAAGGTATTGTATTCGGTGGGGTGTAACTCCTCCGACTAGAAAGTTACGCGAATGTGCTTGGAAGAAGCTTTATATTGATGTGAGTTTCTCACTTTGTTTTTTCGAATAAACTTGTTTGTTTTGATTTTGCTGTTAGAGGGAAAATTCATATATTTTGCCCTTTAAGTGATTCCTTTCTTTTGTCGAATTTTAGCGAGACGAGCAGGACATGATTGAACTTGTAAGAACTTGTCCGTCGGATTTTAAAGAGTACTACATTCAAATGCAAGCAGCAAGGAGAAGCCAATCACCTCTTCCGTCCCAGGTAACTATTTTTTACTATCAAGTTTATGTTTTGGCACGAATCATCAGTTGACGAATCTTCTCATGTTCTTGTTTGCAACTCTTATAGATGGTGGATGACCGGATAATTCTTGACAAAACTGTACTTGAACAAGTATCTCTATGGAAGAAAAGCAAAGGACTTACTGATAAGGTTGTCACTGGCCATATTTGTTTGGGAACCAAATGTTCATACCATCAGATTGACGACGTGTTCATATGCAAAGAGACAGGAAATGTTCATGGTATGAAATGAACTGTTGTATAAATGTAAATTTGTTGTTTGTGTTTATTCGAAACTTATATACTTTTTTATGGTCTTTATTACAGTATGTGATGATAACTGCAAGGAAGTAATATTGTGTCCAGAGGGTGACCTTATGGTGTGTACTATCTCAGGACTTTGTTCTGATGCTTTGCTTATACAAACTGATCCAGACGCAGATGTTGATGATATTGAGGAAGAAGCTGAAATATTGTCAGATAAAGGCCGATTTGGTATGTATTTATCGATCTCTCTCACCTTGTTTTTCGTTTATTCTCTTATCTCCAACAGTTTTTGCGTCTTCTTTTCATCGCAGCACGAGCTTTTGAACTTGGATACAATTGCAAAGATGAGCAGGATTTGGAACGTACCTTGAGGTTCTGCTGATCAAAAGTCTCGGCCTTTTCATCCAATTTCATAAGGTCTACTCTATCACCTGTGTTCTTACAGTAACTCTTGTTCAATGAATCAAAAGTAGCTCTTATTTTAGTAGTCTTTTTTAGCTTTGTAACTTATGCATATCTTTGTCTGTTATTTACTCTATTATCCTAAAAAAAGTGTTTTACATGTAGTAATATTAAATTCCAACTTTTCGAGTAAATCCTATTGGTAATTAGTAATTTCGGAGCAATTACCGGATATTGCTCTACTCTTCAATTCTTTTAGCTTGTTATCTTGTTCATTTGAACCATAATGCAAAATTTTCTTGGTTAGAACTGGTTATGATGCACATAATTATATTAGTTCGGAAAAAAGTTTATTGCAATTTTCTAAAAACTAAATATCAATTATAATACCGATGTGTTAAATGAAAAAAATTGAAATGAAAATTCTTGATAATTACTATTTGATTTTATAGATAGATAAACATGAACATAACTAGAAAATTGTTTACTTTTAGGATGTTTTTCTTTAATCATATCCATTTTTAAAATTGTAATAATGTATTTTTTGAATATCTAAATAAAGAATGTAATATGGCTTAATTTGATCACAAAAAAAATAAGAATGTGTTATAAATATGGGGCATTATCACCTTATGATGATTAGGATTTTGTGTAGATTCGATTCTTTTGGCATTTATCCACAAAAGTGGAAATTAATTGAGTTCCTACGTATGGGTATGTTAATAGAATCACGCGTCCATTGCGCGTTCTCGTAACGCTAAATATTTACGTTAGAAAATATTCTCATCTTTCTCACCTGTGACATTATTATATTTCCTAAACGCCCCACAAGAAGTTAAAAATCGTTCCAAATTGAAAGATATAAAGTAAACTCTTTCAAATTTATAAGAAAAAAATAAAACCATTGCTATACATTTGTCGTTCTTGGAATTGAAAATTTGGATCTTTGGACATCATTGTTATTTATAAAGATATAAGGATCAATTGTTATTTATACTAAAATACGAGGACTAAAGATGAAATATGTCTTTTTGGAAACCGTGCCGCGTAAGGAAATACGTATATATATATCTCCAATGTCTCTTATCTTTCTCCTCTAATTCCGTTTCGACATTTTTCCCGATTCGTCTTTTGGGTAAAAAGCTTTCATTTTTTTCCTTCAGATCTTTATGTTTATTGGTTATTTTACGTTTCTGCTATCAAATCTGAACTTCACTTATCTAATTTATGTTCTTCTAAATTCGTCATCTCTGTTGATTCGTTCGTATGATTGAAAAATCGCGTTTATTTGTTGCTGAAAACCGAAAGATTTATAATTTTATATGTATGAAGGTGACGACAAAGAAATTACGAGTTGAGGTTTCATTTAGCGAATTGGGTTTTGGTGCATCTTATTCGAGTAATGAACTAATAGAATCTACCTATGCTTATGATCTTAGATTCGAGTTTTATGTATATATTGGCCTTTGCATGTATTTGATTTGCTGATTTATCTCATTACTTGACTTTTGTGTGTCTGCTTGATATCCTTAAGAAAGCTTTGTTTGTGCAATTTGATTGGGATTTAGTTCTATTGATCTCTATCCTAATCAATGATTAATAAAAATGTCTGCTTTATCTCATTACTTGACTCTGGTGTCTCTACTTGGTCCCCTGATTAAAGTTTTGAAGTAAATGTTTGATTTTTGCAATATCATTCTCTGACCAAATCAGTGAATAATTACATAACTTGACTATGATGTGCTGCATGTGTGAAGCTCATGCTTGGTTTCTCCAATTCGATTGATCTTTTGGTCCTAAATCAATGGTTTTTATGATCTACTTTTGTAGGTTTTTGTAGCTGATTGAGAAAACATGGGAGATGATAAAGACAAAGGGTTTCATGGGTATCCACCTGCTGGATACCCGCCGGGTCCTGGGGCTTATCCACCTGCTGGATACCCACCACAAGGTTATCCTTCACCTGGTGGGTACCCACCTGCACCTGGTTATGGTGGTTATCCTCCTGCACCTGGTCATGGTGGTTATCCTCCTGCTGGCTATCCTCCTCATCACTCAGGTAATGCTTTTTCCTCCCCTGTAGTTTGGCAGTATCATAAATTTGGTGAATGTCACTTTAGCAAGTTCTTGAAACTAAGAAGTTGTCTATATTTTCGTTGCAAAAAAACCGAGATTTCATATCATATTTGGTTTTAAATGCTTTTTCCTTTTCGAAAGAAGTTGTGTAACAGAGGATTTGCTGAATTTTTGCCAAAAAAAAAACGAAACTTTGGTAGTTAACAGGAATTTGTAGTCATACACTGTTATTGTTATGCATGAGTTTGTATTCTTTAAATTTTTCTCATACAGCTCCATTCGAATAGAGTTATGATAGTTCAATACTTACATACTACTATTTTTTTTGCAAAAAAAACCGAGATTTTATATCATATTTGGTGTTAAATGTAGTTACGTTTTGAAAGAAGTTGTAACAGAGGATTTGCTGATATTCTATTGTTGCCAAAAAAAAACGAGACTTTAGCTGGTAGCTAACAATAATCCATAGTCACTGATTGTTATAGTTATGCAAGAGTTTGCATTCTAATTGGGAAAAGATCATTGACTTCTCTGTCCATGATTCTACCACAGTTTAGTTAATATTAGTTGTCCAAAGATCAAACCTTTGGAAGTGCTCTTATATAGCACCATTCAAAATCGATTTGAGCATCATAAAGACAACTTCGCAGATTCTATTATGCTCTATTGTTCACCACTTTGGCTTCTTTCTTTATGCAAATTACCTTTACTTGTTGCAGGACACGTAGGAGGAATCGGTGGCATGATTGCAGGTGCTGCAGCTGCCTATGGAGCTCAACACATAGCTCATAGCTCTCACGGTCCTTACGGACATGCTGCATATGGTCACGGATTTGGCCATGGTCATGGCTATGGCTATGGTCATGGTAAGTTCAAGCACGGGAAGCATGGAAAGTTCAAGCATCATGGAGGCAAGTTTAAACATGGGAAGCATGGGATGTTTGGAGGAGGTAAGTTTAAGAAGTGGAAGTGATCTTATTAAAAAAAACTTTTGTGAATCTTCTCTTAATTAGAGATCACTGATTCGAGTTGGAATAATTGAAACTTAATTAGTATAAAATCGGTTTGTGTACTGTGAAGCTATCTATGGCTTTATACTGACAGATTCTGGTTTGTGTATGGTTGATGAGGTTTTATATATGTATGATGGTATGTACTGGTTTTTACATTGCTTAAAGCTTATTAGAAGTTTTCTTAAAAAAAAAAAAGCTTATTAGAAGTCATCATTAATTATGATTTATAATAGTTTTTGATATCTCAGTCGTCAGTATCATTACAATCTGTTTTGCAGACTACATAAAATTTGGTGCAATATATCAAATTTTTTGGTAGAAATTAACAAAACAAATACTGATTGTCGTGTATCGTAGTTGGGAAATTATTACATGAAGCTAGATTTTTTTTTATTTTTGTAGTTTTTCTATCTGCTTTTTACAAGCAACACAATGTAGGAAGAAAACCAGATTTTGGGAAATAAAATCTCATATTTTCTTTGTTTTTTTTTTTTTTTTTAAGTAATGAGGATGATAGTTTTTTCTTTCGACTAGTGGACTTGTTTTTTTGTTTTCATCTACTATATAATTAAAATTTCTGAAAAGATTACAAAAACCGATGGAAAATGAAGAAATCCATGGAAAACTAAATCCAAATGAGGGAGTCAAATGCACTAAAGATAAAAAGAGAGCAATTACGATATAGACAGACAAACTAAAGATAGAGCTCAAACTCATCTATACCCGATAAAACCAAGATATAGAAGCTAGAATAACGAAGCCACCCGATTGCCTTATTCTTCTTATGGAATGTAACAGAATTAAAACTCATTATCTCGCTTTCACCACAAACTATCTGAGAAGGGATTGCGCCACGAGCCAAGCTTAATCTAACCAAACCAACCACAAATGACAGTTGTTTAGATAAATATTTTAAAAAGAAATACTTATTTCTACATTTTCCCAACCTGATCAAAGTTTTTAATCGGTTTCAAACCTCTCTCATTGCTCAAAGTGCCTCCTCGGACTCAAAGCTTTTGATCTTATGTTGTATCGGGTCTTCTTTCTTGGCTTCAAGCTTTCTTTGAAGGTGAAAGAGCTTTATCCTATGTTTAGAAAAAAATTTGGCTACAGAAATTACATGTGTAAAAGAAAATTACATTAGAAAACAAAATTACCAAAAAGTGACTTTCGGAAAAGCTAAGCGGAAGTGTCTGTTATAAATTTATAATTAATCCAAAATTAATTATTTGATTCCAAATTTTATTAATTTTTTTTTTTGATAAATTTTTTTTATTAATTTGTCGCCTTTCGACAAATGAGTTGGCTTTGTTATTTTTATTCGTCCTTTCGTTGTACGTATGACATACTTTTTTGCAATATCAAATTAAGGCCTAGAAACCAGATGTCTGCCATTTTTGTTTTGCATTTAATATTTTTTTCGTTCCAAAGTCAAAATATGAATCACATCATCAAGATAGCAAAATGTGTTCTAAATAAACTAATCCGTTGACATAAAAAACTGATTTTTTGTATTTTACAATTATGTGTGATTTTTTTTTGTTAATATTATGTGTGATTTTCCCAGAAAATTAGTATGATTTTGATTTGACAATTCATTATCTCGTTATAACAAAACAATATATGTATGATTTGTTCCAATGGTTCATATGTACAATAGTTCAAGAAGGAGCACATGCTAAACATTATTAATTATATTTTCATCTTTTATATCATAGTACAATAAATGATACACATGGTTCAAATTTAGAAAAATGAAATTTCTAAGAAATTGAGATAAAACATGGCTTAGTTATTTTATGATGAATATACTCCTTAAATAATTATGTATACTTTTATATATTATTGATCTTTTAGTTAACTTTAAACAACTTTTTTGTTTGATAATATATATGCGAGCTTATGAAAATGTGCAACAAAAAATTATATGTAATATCTCAACCATCACTATATATATGTTTATTCTCATTCTTAATTAATGAATTTTATCTTTGTTCATCAGCCAATGTTCTATTTTGGAAATTCCCGGAAATTTTGTTAATCACATATCACAATATGAATTTTTCCGTGTTTATCTTCAACTACACAATATTAAACATTGTTTTAGATAAGTCTTAATTCAAATATGTTTAATTATAGAGTTACTTAAATGATTGTTACTTTAATCACAGAGATAATCATCCCATTTATACGCATCGCATATTTCGAAAATGAAAATATTTTGGAAATACTATACAATCAATTTGCAAAATTCGTAATCTCCAAAATGTTTGAACACACGGAAAAATAATTTTTTTAGCTGAACAATGATTGACTATTAACAATTACGTTTTAGATATATTCTGTCTATTTTATATCATACAAAGTAAAATTTCTATAAATTAATACATCAATAAATCAATTTAAAATTACGGTTTCAAATTGATTTTCTTACCAATAACTAATTTTATAAATTAATATATTTATTTATTAATAAAATACAGTATCATAATTTTGACAGTATTAATTTATAGAAATTTACTGTATATAATTAATATTCCGCCCATTCAATAGAATGAAACGTTAGATTGTAAAAAATGAGCGGTTCCAAGAATACCAATTATTTTAAGAGATAAGATATATAGTGGTTGGGAATTAATTTAAACTAAACTAGATTGATCTATCAATCAATCAATGATTAAAGTTTTAATCGTGTTTGTAATATGAATCAGCCATTCACATGTGTTTGGCTAAGCTGGATATCTACGTATACCTGATTTGCCGCATCAGCACTCACTATTCAAATATACTCTCTCTGTTTCAAGATATTTTAGATAAAAGCACATTTAAAAAAAAAATTAACTGTTATCTCTTAAAATAATAAAAAAGGTTAAAAATATTAACTTTTATTTAAAATATTATTTTGTAATTGACAAAAGTTCTTTTAACTATGTACTTTACAATTAATAAAGTAAAAATTACATTAAAATTTAGAAAACATCTTATATTTTGAAACATAAAATTTTTTCTAAAAAATCTTATACATTGAAACAGAGAGAACAGAGAGAGTATATTTTTATGTTTCACGAAGATATCGAAATTGAAGTACCAATTAGGCATATACTATTTTATTTTTAATCAATTATATTTATACCGAACTCAACTGTGTTAGATCATAAATGGCTTTAATATACAAGATTCTAATCCCGAATTGGATCAAATGATTGAATAAGATTGTTATTGCTCATTGTGTAAAACTCTTCTAACCTTTTTTTTTTTGATCCATAACTCAAGTATGCATACTAAAGAATGTGAATTGGAGAAGTGCGAGAATTTAGACATATTTGTCTTACTAGTTTTTGAAATCTCTTTTCCTCAAGCCCTTGAAGTTTTGGACAATCCAGAAAGATTCCCGTCCTCCCTGAAAGTAATAAGCCAGCTCAACTTATTGTGACATCTGATCACCACTATCAATCATATATTGCCAATGGTGGCCCTAGCTGGCTTGAACCGATTCTCTCCCGAGAGAAATTGATGACGTTTCTCTCTTGGTCGCTGGACTTTGTGTTTTATAAAGCCTCTTGTTAAGTTATTTTTGGGCTGTATTTAGGCCCGTTTCTTGCTTTGGTGTGAACCTTACTCTCCTTCCCTTGATTAATAAACTCGTACTTCCAGCGGAAAAAAAAATGGAAGTATCAGAACTTTTAGATTCTATGGTAGTTTTTGAAAAACTCTGCGGATATCTAGGGTTTTTGAAAATATCTGGATCCAGATCCGGTTATCCTAGATATCCGAGTTTTGAATATCTGTAAAAACTCCGGATATCCATGGATATTCAGATCTGTTGTTTTAATAATTAAAATAATAATATTATATAAAATCTAAAGCAAACAAAATTTTTTAAAAATATATATAATATAAATAATGAAAATATTATTATTATTATACAAAATCTGAAAGAAAAAAATTTGATACAATATAAATAATATAAAAATATTATTATAATATAAAAATCTCTTATGCGGATATCCAATTTTATTTTTTTCTATTATCCGGATCCACATCCGAATATCCGGATCCGGCCGGATCCCTTATTCGATTATCCGGATCCCGTCCATCCAGATATCCTATTTTTTTTACTGGCTCAGAGCGGATTCCGGATCCCGGATAATAGGTCTCAGGGTTATTATTTACCCATTTATGATTTTCTGAAAAGTAGTTTCCTATAAAATAAGAAATTCGGATTTTGAAAGATTTTACATATTTGTAATGGAAATCTAAAAACCATATTTTTGGTTTTTATCTTTTATCCATTTTTCTAGCGAGACTATTTTTTTATTTAAATATTTTTTCTATTTCTGTTAATTTTATAAATTCAAAATCCAAAAACCAAAATCTAAAATCTAAAACCAATAAACTAAAATCTAAAAACCATAAAACATTCATGCCCTAAATGTTTATGAAGGTGAAGTCACTTCACTGAAGTGTCCTTGCTTATTTTCGGGCTTAAATCTTGCCTTTGCTAAAAGCATAACAGAGATGCAACAATGAACATTATCTTCTTCCCATTATTTGGTTGATTGGTTCGAGTTTTGCATCCATCTTACTATTTGTTTGAGCTTTGTTGCTATGTTTTCCTCCAGTTTGATTTTTTTTTAAATACTAAAGAATCTTTACTGGATTTTTTTTTTCAATTTTTTTTTATATTTTCCAAATAGTATTATTTATATTTGTGCAAAGAATTTATATTTATGTCATACATTAGTCATCGATTACTAACCATTTAATTAATCCTTCACACATGTATCACGATAAGTCAAATATTTCATATTCGTCTAAAAGAACGAAACCATTTAACAAAAAGAAAAAAGAACGAAACCACCAAATTATAAACCATTCTCATTGTTGTTTTGAAAAGAATGTCTTTTAGATGGTTTTATACAAGAATAGAAAAAGTCCTCTTAAAATGGCAAAATGTAATAGGCTATTTACATTTTCATCCTTTATCTTATCTGAAGTATGCGTCCCAATGCAATTTGTTTATTAAAATTAAAACTCGACAGCAACCAGACATTGACTAAAAATAGCATATGAGCATATGAATATTAATATGCCATATATTTAAAAGAATATACTTTTCCCGAAATGTACTAAAAATAATTTGGTGTGACAACTGGAGTCTTACGAGCCACGATTACGGAGGAAGTGTTCCTGGTTTCGATCAAAACCGCTTTCACAAGCCCATTGTTCTATTTTCTTTCTTTATTTAATTATTTTCCCCACATCCTTACGTTTACTTCAATTTATTGAGCAATTAAACTAACTAACAATTATTTTGACCAAAAAAAACTAACACATATATATATATAATTATTTTGTTATTTCTGTTTTTTCTTTTGTCTTCTTGGTTATTTTTGTCGTGTATTAATGTTATTTGTCAAGATTTCTTTCACATATTGTCAAGATTTTTTGTTTATTAGTTAGGTCGAACATCATTATCTCTCTTTATCTATTTATTTCTTGACTTCTTAGTTCTTACTCCCTTTTAAATTTTTAAATATACTAAAATTATTTTTTAACAAACTATTTCCGTGATTATTTATGAGGATATTTATTTTTCTACACGTAATTTTACATTAAAATATTTTATTGTGACACACATGTTTTTATAAGAATCTTAGTTATAGAAATTCTCCGTTTCTTCTTATTCAGTAATTTGTAGGGATTTTTCCTAAATAGTAAATTTGAAGTTAAGATGTTTTTTAGAGACTGGACTTGGTCTCTAGTTAATTGGCTTGTTTACTAGCAAAGTACCGATCCATTATTACTTATCAAGATTCGTGTAAGCTCGAGCACATGTGTTTTTTTGGGGGTCTTTTATTCGATTTCGCTAGTTAGATTTCCAGAAAATAAACATTTGATGGGTAAACAATTCGAATCTTTTCAAATTTTACTTTCGTTTGCCGTGAAAACCAAAGCCTTAATTACTTCTATAAAATTTGTGATTTTAATTTATCAAAAATAAAAACCTGTCAATAATATTAATCCAGGAGTTGACTTTTAGTATCCAGCCCAAGACTGTGGGGGTATTCACTTTAAAGTTGACCGACATAACTTTTATGAACTTTGTCTTCACTATTTTTATGTAGTATATATGATTGGGATCAATTATTTATTTTCTTTTTTTCTTCTGTTTTTTTCTCGAAGGCACTATTCAATATTTTCTGGTACGTGACCCTATTTAAAGTAGATTCCTTTTTTTTTGTTTATCCTCGGTGACTGCTTGATAATCTGGTTCTCAATTTACAGCCATGAAAAATATTGTAATTTTAGATATTTTTTACAAAGTTTTATCAATTTCCTGAGGATATTTATCACAATATCTCCGTCTTAATCTTGACTAAAAATTATGACTAGGATACAATCATACAAATGTATCTAGAGGATTAAGTTATTACTGGTGATCCACTAGAAGATCTTTATTTATCAAAAACAAAACAAAAAACACTTGAAGATCAGCCTTTTTACAAATAGAAAATTTAACATGAGGGTTGAGGTAATTTCATTACTTCTATGAGTATATACATGGAAATTACTTAATTAATACCTCCAACTATCTGGTTCGTTTGCTATGTCGTTGCTTTAGAGGGTATCGTGATATATATATTTGAATACGTCTCCCCAAACCTTTTCAGTTTTCACTAGCCATAATTGGACTTAAATTACAATATTTTGGAATTAGTTTAAAATAGTGGTCAATGTAATATATGGGCTTTGATTGGTAACTTGCATAATGGCAAAAAAAAAATTTCTAATATCATTATGCAAGTATTTTATCAATCATAAAAAATTATATAATAATACACAATTAGGCAAAAACGCAAGATTTACTTTTTACCTACAAAAATACAAGTAACAGTACATTATGCAAATAAACTACTAAAAACATGCTTATTTGCATAATGAATTTTTAATTATATTTTTTAGGCAAAAAACTATATAGTTTATTTCAATATATATGCATAAGTATTTCATATGCTGAAAATTAAATATTAAAAATAAATTAAAATTACAATTATTTACAATAAAAAAGTATGTTACTTTCTTTATCTTTCAAATATTTTTTAGTATATGTTACAAATTTATAGTATTTTAAAAATAAATATTGAAACAATTTTTTGATCCCATACTAAAAAGTAACAACTGAAAAAAATGGTTTACAATAAAATACTATTTCATAATATAAAAATAGCTAAAATATATTAAAATTTATGCAATAAATTATTAATTTAATAAATATATGTGTATATTTGTAATTTAAAATTACATTCCGCTATTCTGCAAAATTTATTTAATCGCACAAAATTTTCAATCTGCAATTTTTTATTCTATAATCTTTTATTATGCAGTTATAATATTAAGTAATTATACATTGTTACCAATCGGGCCTTGATTTTAACGAGGTATATATACAAATGGACATCAATTCTTTGCGGGAGTCAATTGACGACTCCATTCTAAAACTAATTTAGGCTCCAAATACGTGGAACATAAATAATCAAATAATCATGACTAATTTATTTTTAACACTTCCTATATAAATGATAATATTAAAAATATATAGTATATACTACACTAAATTAATTACCTAGTTTTCAAATGCATCTACTAATTTTGGCTCCAAATAGAGTGGAACAAAAATTATCAGATCATCATGACTAGTTGATTTTGAACACTTCCTATATAAATTACACTATATATATATAATTATAAATTAACTACTGTTTTCAATATGCATCTCACCAAAAAAAAAAAAAAAAAAACTTTTAGACCCATCTTCATCTTCAATCTCTCTTTTTTTTGGTGTCCTACATATTAGGATCAATAACCAGAATAGGGTAAAGCAGGTTCTTCTCAGTTACTAATAGAACTCAAAATTAGGATATGATCAACAGGGGCAGACCCATGTATAATAAAGTGGAGTCAGCTGATCCCACAAAAAAAAAAAAAAAAAAATTTGTGTATATAAATTTTTTTTTTGTTGAAAATCAACTTTGAACCCATGAAATTTTAGGTATTTTTAGCTCATTTACCTTTTGAACCCATTAACTTACTTTTAAAAAAATTTCAACAATTACAATATCCAAAGCCCATTTTGTTTTTGACTCCGGTAAAAAAAATTTCTGGATCCGCCACTGATAATCAACTAATATTAGCTAACGAATTCATCTCAACTGGCACAGGGTCTCATCAAGTAATAGAATAAAAAGTTACAAATTTAAATATTTTATTCGTTTTACCATTCCTTTGGATAAATATTAAGAAATTTTTTGTTGAACAAATGAAGAATTCTCTATCAACAATATCTCATTACAGTTTGCAAGTTGCAGGTTTGGTGCAGGCAAGCTAACTCATCAGTGTCACATCAGATTTTTATTTTCTACTTTAGATTACTGTAACTTGATACCGTGTGGGGGCATATACAGAAACAAACAAGACAATAACTTTTTAGTGTCTTTATTAAAGGGACCAACATAAGAAATTACTAGTATTTAAGATTTCTCTAATTCCCGCAACTTGTCGTAACATTTAATATTATTTTTTTAGTACTATTTGATACTTCTTCCGTTTCAGAATAAATGATATTTTATCTACTTTATTTTGTTTCAGAAAATTTGATGTTCTAATCTTTTTACTTTATTTTTATTGATAAATTGTAAATATCAAGATGTAATGATTGAAAATAATTATATTACTATTGGTTTATAATTATTAAAATAATTCTTAATAAGAGAAAATAATATATATTAAAAAAGTAATGATTATTTTTTTAATTTGTATAAAATATACTTAACATAATGTATTGTGAAACGAGTATTTCTTTTCGAAAGTGAAACTTGTTTTGCTTTTGTTTCTCTAACGAAGCGAGAATATTAAAATGCGTCATGCGTGATGTTGACTGAACGGGAAACCACGGCCACACGTTACAAAAAATGATCAAATCCGGCATGGTGATCCAGACTTATGTAAGTAGCAGTAAATGATAGCAGTAAAAAATGGTTATGTAAGTAGAGACCGTACAAAATAACGGTAAACATAAACAATTACAGTAGTATGTTAAACAACAATATTTTAAAAAACCTAAAAGATCTATATAAAAACAAATGATGTAAGTTACTTACATATTTACTAATCATTATATATATATATATATATTATTTTTATTTATTTAAACTGATTTGTCGGTACAAATACATGAATGGATCTAGGATTTTTAGATCCGAATAACTAAAAATGAATTCGAACCAAATTCAAAATATAATTATAAATCTAAAAATATTAATTATATTTAAATTGATATCCAAAATATTTGAAATACAATTATATACTCAAAAATATTATTTATATTTAGATTTGATATAATTTAATTTTTTAAAATTATAATTATAAGCCCAAAATGTCAGTTAATTTTAAACCAAAATAATCGAAATACCCAAAACAATCAAATTATCCAAACTTTTTTAGTTATATTTATAAATATTTTACCAACTTTTTTTTTGATATTTGGAGTATATGAACCCGGATGAAATCAAATCAAACACAAACCAAAATTCTAATATATATGAATTGATTACAAACCTTTAGAACTGAAATATTCAAAACCTGAAATAATCGATTCAAACCAAGATGGGTTCCTGAATGCATAAACCTAACAATTACATGTTAAAAAGCAATTACCATATCTATATTTTTTACAATTTTATTGTAATTTGAAAATAGTACAGTAAATTTTTTGGATACAATAAAAAAGTAAGAAATGATCTCCAACAAAATGGTAATATAAATATTTTTTAAAAAGAACAATAGAATTATATTTTACTAACATCTCTTAGTTATGTATTTACAAGTGTATATAATTACTAATTTATGATTTTATATTGGTGTAATACGACACCGAAAACACTCTATTAATTTATACCTAGCGGATGAAATATTTAAATATTTTCATATTTAAAAATAATTAATTGGATATTTGTGGGAAAAAGATCTCATGCAGTTCCAAAATAATGATAACATTGGATAATCCGATAATATACGTTGGTGATGACGTGGACAATGACCTCTGTTGTCGTGTGGTTAATTGACAACAGTGCTTGTCCGGTTACCGTAATATTTAGATACTCACTCACAAATGTTTAGCTCATTTTTTTTTGTAACTACAAACTCTAAAATAAATAATAATAGTATATAATAAACACCTCTAATATACA
>CM051384.1:1760455-1810455 GCA_028015245.1 Cardamine occulta
AGATGACCTCAAAATTATATTTACAATAAAAAAATCCATGACATAATAAACCTATTGAACTAAATTAAATAACTTACGAAACATCTAAAACCATTATATATTTTGAAAGAGGACTTTTTCACACACAAAAAGAAAGCCTTTTTATGTCATGATTCGAGGAGATGTTAAGTCCAAAGTCAATAGTTTGCATCTACTTATAAGATTTCTAACAATTTTTTGAAAAAAAAATAACTTACGAAACATCTAAAACCATTATATATTTTGAACCTATTGAACTAAATTAAATAACTTACGAAACATCTAAAACCATTATATATTTTGAAAGAGGACTTTTTCACACACAAAAAGAAAGCCTTTTTATGTCATGATTCGAGGAGATGTTAAGTCCAAAGTCAATAGTTTGCATCTACTTATAAGATTTCTAACAATTTTTTGAAAAAAAAAATCGAACTGGAAAGTTTGAAATTTTATAAACACAAACTACGATGTATGTAATATTTTTTATTTGATATATGTAAGACATATGGGGATTTTTGCGAAGTCTCATGGGTGGGTACTTGATTCAGTCTCACTTCGCTTATACTTTTTTATCCTTTTAGGTGATGCCATCTACTCGATTGTACTTTTTATCCTTTTAGGCACACGTGTCTTTGAGCTTAATTTTTTTTAAGAGTAAGATTACAATCGTTAATGCCACTCTAACATTAAAAAAACAGTCTAACTCTCAAAAACGACTATTTTAAAAGTACCATAGCTTAAAAATATTTGTTTCATCATTTATTTTATATATTTGATTGTTGCAAAACAGTTTTACATTATTTATGTAGGTAATTTAGAAAAATGATGCAAATATAAAAACAATAATGCAAAATATTTTGTATTGGTTGAGATAAATATTGCATATTTTTTGTGATTGGTGTTAATATACATCAGTTACAAATCATTTTCAAAATTCGGTAGGCATTAGTTGGACGGTAAATAAAGACCTAACGCCAAAATCAAATAATTGAAGATTAATCAGATATTAATTTTTGATGCTTTTGTATGGAAATATATAAAATTATTGACAAGATCTTATATATTATTTAGTATTTAACTAAAATAAATATGTTAAAATAGTTATTTGGTGTTGACAATTTTTTTTATTTAACTTTTACTAAACTTATGATGAGTTTATTTATGGAGGAAAAACTTTATCCTCCCAACTTGTTTTATCGATGTGGGATAAATGTAAGAAAATAAATTGCATCATTTCTCAAATGATATAAATTTTCTATCATTTAAACATTTGATTTGATTTTAATTTCATTTTGTTTTTTTTTTGTTTTTAAATGATGCAAATTAAGATAAATTAGAATCAGTTGTATTTAATTGATGTAACATATACATTTTATAGTTTGTTAAAATTATTTATTAAACAATTTTGAAAAGTACATGCGATTTCAATATTGACCAAAACACCTCTATATTGGGGATATATATATATATATATATTATGTATATTTAAAAAGTTCAAAAGTTTTTCTTAGCTTTTGCTAGCATTACAAAAAAAGTGATGAATTGTATCACTTAAATTGTATCACAAAACTAAGTAATATATTTTTAAACTACTTATTTATAAATTATACAAATATTTATGGGTTAACATCAATTATATTAATTGGTGTTGTAATTAATTAATTTGACATCAATTCAATAAAAGTGATTCAATTTTTATTAGTTTGTATCACTTTAACAAAACTGATATAAAATATATATTTATATCAATTATCTAATTGATGTATCTATTAATTTTGGTAGCATCACTTCTAAAATGATACAAAACTAAAAACATGACAAAATTTTTAATGTATCATATCAAAGGATGAGGGAAAGAGCTCTGGATAATTGCAGTTATAAATACTGCATGTTTTACTACTAATTATTCATTAAAATTAAAACTACTAAGGTCCATTCGATTTATTGGATCCAAGTCTTATAACAAATCGGTATAGAAACCGACGTAAATATTTAAATTAAATAAAATATGCTAAAAATCAGTTTAATATTTTAGAATCATTTATAAAACTGACATAAATATAACATCAATTATGTAAAAGTAATTATAATATTTTAAATCAGTTATTGTAAATGATACAATTATTAAATCGGTTATTATAAATGATACAACTATTAAAATTATTTATATAAAATGATGTAAAATATAACATCATTTTTTGCAATTGAAACAAATTAACATTAGTTACAAAAAAATATTATGTACAATTGCATCAATTGTTAACAAAACGATGTAAATTATCTGCATCACTATAATCAAAATTATTTAATTAAATAATATAAAATGTTTTTGTATTATTTATAAATAATACAAATATAGAAAATAAGCGATACAAAATTTTTTTTTTTGTAGTATAGCTTTTTTTTAATTATGTTTCTTTGACTTGTAAAGTTCACAATTATGACTTAACAAATTCAAAATCAAAGAGATAAATTTCGCATGGGCAATTAATGTGTGTATATATATATACAAGCTCAAATCATGGGAAAATTCTCTTGTTCTATATACATAACATACATATGTAAAAACTAGACATACAGTGTTACAGAGAAATTCAAACGATTTGATAATATCCACAAAAAGTAAGAATCGGTTTGGAATACGGAAGCCCTAAAAGTCGTGTCCACTGGAGTTTGTAGACACGTGTAAGTTAAAGGACACGTTTTACGAAACTCAAATTATCATTCTACGACTCTGAAATGATCGCCGGCTACGGTTAGGCGTTAGCCTCCCTAATTGAACCTTTTTTCCACAATTTTCTTCAATTATACATACATATACAATACATGACGTGAAAACGTATTTATGTATGTATATATGTACAATGTTTATCATGCATGTCTGATGTATGTATACGTTAGACCAAGATTTTCAGACATTTATTTATGAATATTGCATTTGACTTTATAGTTAAGAACACTTCCAATAGAAACTTTTAATGGGGTTCTTAAGAGGAATTTTTAACTTTTTAATTAATAAAAAAATAAAAAGTTAAAAATTCCATCACTTATCAGTTTTTAATTAGTTCACTTTTTCTTTAATTATTTAATATAATTAAATAATAAAAATATATTAAAAACTAAAATAAGAACCTCGTAGAGGTTTTTAAGGGTTGGAGATGGTGTAAGTTCATTACTTTTAAAGATGCAAGACAAGTTGTATTTATCGGAATGTGGTTATCATCATTTTTAAAGATGCAAGACAAAAGTTGTATGTATCGGAATGTGGTTATGTTATACAGTAATATAGACATTTTGTAACTAGAACATATATGCATAACGATATCATTTATACACTAATTAATTAACTAATTGCTAGGTTCGGGCTAGAACCAAGAAGGCATAGAAGGATTCCAGTGCGAAAACAAACAAATAAAGAGACAAAAACTGCAACATTTTTAGTATTACAGTGAATTAACACTATATATATATATACTGCAAAAGATTTTAAATAAATAAATCGAGATTTCCTCACTGGGAAGTAGCCCACGTAAATCCAAGTAAAGTAAGCTTCTGTCACGCACGCAAATAAAGACATGTTTGCATGTTACGAAAAAGATATCGTCGGTCTAATACAACAATCATCAAACTTGTGAATATACACAACTGTACACACTCCAAGTCCAATCTCAAGTGGCCTACTCGTTTTTTTTTTTTTATAAATTGTTACATTTATTATTCTATAAATATGAAACAGGAAACGAACAAAGCAATATACTAGTGCATAATAAGCTATATAGAAGAAAAGAAATTGTATGGAAATTATACATAGATATTCGAGTTCGTTACCTCTTCAATTTAGGATTTTGTGTGCCTCTGTTTAAGTTGTCTGGATACGGTTTTGGTTTATACTAGAATTCTCTTCAATGGTTATATGTGGGTTCGGTCCTGTGGCTCCTCTAGCTTTGAGATGCAGATGGTTCAAAGCAGGTTAAGAGAGCTCCTTGTCTTCAGTTCTGGAGGGATGAAATAAGTGGTTATGGGTGTTGTCCTCTTGGGCTGAGCCTCCTACCACCTCTCTCAAACTTAGGTGATGACTCTTTTGCTCTACTTGCCGCATCTCTTCAGTTGTCTATGTCAAGGTTTGGTTCCTCTCCTCCCTGTTTCACTATTATTGACTGTGCCGTATCATAGTTGTGGATGGTTGCTAGCTACTGATTTAAAGACAAGACTAGGGTTTTGTGGTTTTGGTACCCTCACCGGACAAGCTCTGTTCCTTGGTTATGGTTGGTTTGTGGGAGCTCTAGTGGTTTTGCGAGGATTATTAAGTTTTTGGGACTCTGTTATGTTTGAGTTTAGTAGGTTGTTCTCGGCTAGTTGACCTTCGACTCTCTGAATAGTTTACATGTCTTTACCTTGCCAATTCATAGCCACCGCTCACCTATGGAGCTGTTGTTTCTCCAATCTATGGTTGGGTCTAGTGCTTCCATTAATTCCACATATCTTTTTGTTGTATCTTTTTTTCTATCTTTTTGGTTTGTTGGTTAGCTTAAATTCACTTAAATGTAGTTTTGAGCTCTGTAATTTCATTATTTTGTAACAATTACCCAACACTTTAAAAGAAAATATTTAAAATAAATAAATATATTAATTAGAAAAAAACCTCAAAACTCAAAACGCGCTGAACATAAAAACCCCATGTTTACTTTTTTTTTGTCTTCATATACCTTGCGCAACGAAAGTAAAAGTTTAGTTTATTATCAGAAAAAGAAATTTCAATAATCAATAATTATCATGTTAAAATTATAAATAACAAGATTACAACACACATGTCAGTTGATCGATTAGATTCTGATAGGTATAAAAAAAATTGTGTTATTATCTTTGCTTAATCAAAAAGGGAAAATGATAAAATATGTATTTTTACTTCTTTTTCTAATATATATGTTAAATCTTATTATTTAATTTTCAATTAAACTTGAACTTTCCTTTCCAAATTTAGAATTTTAGATTTTCATATTATTTAGGCTTTAATAAATAATTTTCACAAATTTCTAATTAATTAAATGGAGAAAAATTGATTGAGTATAATCAAACCAAAATTATTATACTAATTGGTTGAGTGAGAGAATGAGTATCAACGTCAATCGACAGAGAATAAAGGAAGCCGTGAAAATCAAACATTTTCATGTATAGAGCTCAAGACAGATATAAAAATAGATATTAAGATACATCACCTATAACAAGTTTTAGTTTATTTTTTTTAAAATTTAATTTATTTTAATATTAAAAAATCTGTCCATCGGGCATGTCATAATCTAATCTAATAAATCTTGGTTGCTTTCACAAAAACTCGATACGTGTCAAAATTATATTTAACAAGATCATAACATGTGTTGGTCGATCATTCAAATTCTGACACATGTAAACAATTTATGTTTTTTCATTAATTAAAAAGAAAACCTAAAAAAAAGATAATTGATAAAATATATACTTCTTACTTTCTAATTTTTTTTCCTAAATAAACTTTGATTCCTCTCATGATAGCTTCACACATGTAAAAATTATAATTAATAAGATCACGACACATGTCGATCGATCGTTTAAATTCTGACACGAGTAAAAAAATAGTATGTTATTATTGTTCCTTAATCGAGATGGATAACTAATAAAATAGTACTTTTTACATTCTATTTATTTCTAATACATGTTAAATCTTACTCCATTTATTCCTAAAAGATTGATGTTTAGAAACTTTTACACAAATTAAGAACATAATGATTACTATTTTAACGTGTCAAAATCATAATTAACAAGATCACGATACGTGTCGGTTGATCGATTAGATTGTGACAAGCGTAAAAAAAATTATGTTATTCTTCTTCCATAATCAAAAAGTAAAACCAACAAAAAATGATAAAATATATACTTTTTTACTTCTTCTTTTTGTCAACAATATTTACTTTTTTACTTTCTATTTTTCCTAATATATGTTAAGTCTGATTATTTACTTTTCAATAAAATTCAAAATTTTCTATAAAATTCACAGATAAATCTATAAAATTTAATGCATCAAATCTAATTAATTTTACTGATCAAATAGTTAAATAGGTTGATCCATGAACAAATAAATTTATTTATTTATAATAACTTATCATTATATAAGACAATAATAAATTAATTGCATAAAATTCAATAAATTATAGAATCACAATTTTTACATGAAATTATAAATTTAGATTTTTATTATGGGATGGTCCTAATCTAGTATGTATATATAACATACATAATATAATTATTTTTATATCAGGATAAATTCTAGAACGGAAAATAAAACAAAAGTTAATATTGAAGATTTTATTGTTGACCTAAACCTACAAATAAAATTGTCACTCGATGCTGCTGCTCGACCACACATTTGGCTTAAAGCATGTACTTGTATTATAATACCGTAAACAACTTATATTAATTAGTAAAATGTATAATATATCAACTAAATTGTCACTTTGAATATTCTCTATATTACGATATATATAATAACACCATCATGATTGCACATTTGCACGCCATGTTTTATAAATAACTTCCGTTTGACAATCATATAATATAATTATCTATACACAATAATATACATTAATTTGAAGAAGTCGTACCACGGCTATACTACGTACAAATGAGCAGCAAAAGACGAGATCTTACTTCTTAAGCCGCGTAACGATGCAACTTACATATTTATTCGACCGCGTACGTATGTTTCTTGTTGAAAACATTAAATTTGGAATTGTTCTATGATTAATTTCCCCAACTATATAGTCACTATTCTACTTTTAAAATTTATGATTTTTGTTTTTACTAATTTAAGATATGCGGAGATGTGGACGTTGCTTCAATATGAAAAGTCACATATTCTTATCTTCTAAAAGATTATGAGGGCACGACCTTGATAAGACAAATGTCACTAAATTATGTATTGATCATAACTTTGTCGATCTCTGACCAATTTGACTGTCTCAAATTCAACATTTTTGGGTCAAAGTGTATAAGGTGTATAGTGTTCGTTTGGTGCTTCTTTTTAAATGAAACGAATTAAAAGTTATCACTAATTTTTGGATCCAATATGATCGCATATTAGTTTTAGATTTATAGAAATTATAGATAAAATTTAGAATTTTCTAACTGAAAAAATGTTAAAAACAAAAAAAAATCCAGATTTAATTTACACAATCCATGGATATCAAACTGTTATCCACATTAATTAGTTCGTTATTTATATTTTATCTATATGGTGGGGGCATATATATTGTAACTAGTATGATTATAAAATAGTTTAGCTACAACAGTTGTTGATTTTAATACTACTACTTATGTAGTTATGGCTATATGTATTAATTTTACAAGATGTTTGGTGATCGGTGATAGTTAGACTTCTCTACTTTTCGAAATTAAGAAGGATACAGACAAATAAATACTCAAGTCTTTGGCGATAGATTCCACAAGAAAATATTTATGTTTTTATTTTACAGGGACAAAGTCAATCGATATTAAATAGATACAAAACACAAGTCAATGGATATTAAAACATTTCTCAAAAACTAAAATATTTACTGAAGTTGATTGTTTTTGTAATTTAAACCTACTTGTATGGTTTGAAAAATAAAAGTCAAGTTTTATTTTTATATGTAGTCTGATTTAGTTCCAATCACATATATAGGTTTTGATTAAGCTTTTTCGTCAACCATATAGGTTTTGATTAATTCGTATAAGCTACTAAATAAAGTAATAATATATGGCTGTAATGCACGGTGAACGTGGGAGGGAAATTAATATCTATGAATAATTAAGTTAGTAGCAAGTGGGCTTAACCATTAGTGACATATTTATATAATCATGTGTAACTAATCCTGAAAATTTGTATTGCATGTCTTTTGTTTTCATTTTTCAATGACCACGTGGTTTTTCCGTTACCGTAATTATAAGATTCAAATCTTCATTAATAAAATCACGTAACCATATATTAAATTGCTTATGTTTTTTTTTTTGGCATTTTAGTTAGGAAAATAATATCAATAAATATGATGCAATATCTAATACTTGACATTATTTTAGCAAAAAAAAATGTCAATAGAAATAAATTCATATTTATAATTTTTTCAAAAATATATTTTTAGTTGAAATTATTTTCATCAAGGCATTTTGAAGAAATCGAACTACTATGTTCTTAAAATCCTTAGTTACCAAAACTTAAGTAGTGGGCGCAAAATCATACATACATGTATCAACAATCATTGTTTATTTTTTCTTTCCATAATTTCCAATTGATATTTTTAAAAAATCTTAAACAGAGATAAACACTAGAGCGGTTAGTAGTACTTAGTAGGGTACATAATTAAAAGAACTAATATACTCCATTAAGTGTAAGCCAACAATTAACATGGCAAACATTTAATTAAAACCACTCATTACCTCCTTTGTCTCTACTTAAGGGCCAAAATTGCCCCTTACCTTGACTTAAATTCATATTTAAAAAGAGACATAATTCATTAACGATAGCTAATATTGGTCAAAATCTCACACGCTTTTTTTTTTTTTTTTTTTTGCATGCTCTTTGACACGTGCTCTCGTCACTCTCTGAAAGCTGGCTCAAAAAAGGTTCCTTTTAGGAAACTCACTCCTCCAAATTGTTTATTTCTTTCCTCCACTGCCTATAAAACCATGTCGTCTCTCCCACTTGATTTTTCATCTCAAACAACACAATACCTTCATTACAGAGAACTTATACACGTACTTCAAATACCCACTGTTAAAAGAAGAATTGGGTTTTGATCAAAAACAAATATTATGGATTTCTCCGGTTTGTTCATCACTCTCTTTGCGGCGGCTCTGTTTCTTTGTTTACTTCGATTTATCGCCGGAATCCGCCGTAGCTCCTCCGCGAAACTGCCACTTCCTCCGGGAACAATGGGCTATCCTTACGTCGGCGAAACATTCCAACTTTACTCACAAGACCCAAATGTGTTCTTCGCATCAAAACAGAAAAGGTCTGATTTTGCCACAAGAAAAAACAGTCTTCTTGAAAATCAACAAGATTCAAAATTTGTTGTCTAAAACAGGAAAAGTATTGACCTTTTTTACCTTTTTCTTGATAAAACAGATACGGATCGGTGTTCAAGACTCATGTATTGGGATGTCCATGTGTGATGATCTCAAGCCCAGAAGCTGCGAAATTCGTACTGGTTACAAAGTCTCATTTGTTTAAACCAACTTTTCCGGCGAGTAAAGAGAGGATGCTTGGAAAACAAGCCATCTTCTTTCATCAAGGAGATTATCATTCTAAACTTAGAAAGCTCGTTTTAAGAGCTTTCATGCCGGACTCAATCAGAAACATGGTCCCTAACATTGAATCAATCGCTCAAGAATCACTCAATTCTTGGGATGGAACTAATCTCAACACTTACCAAGAAATGAAAACAGTAAGCCTCTTAAAAACAGAGTGTCCCCTGTTTTTTTTTCTCAGTCTCAAAAACAGAGCATCCTCTGTTTTGTAACTGACACTTGAAAACTCTGTTTTTACTCAATTTTGTTTCGTTTTTTTGTTTCATCAGTACACTTTCAATGTGGCGTTAATCTCAATACTTGGAGAAGATGAAGTTTATTATCGAGAAGATCTAAAACGATGCTACTACATTCTAGAGAAAGGTTACAATTCGATGCCGATTAATCTTCCCGGAACACTATTTCACAAAGCCATGAAAGCTCGCAAGGAGCTAGCTCAAATCCTAGCTAACATCTTATCAAAAAGAAGACAAAACTCATCTTCACACACAGATCTTCTCGGATCATTCATGGAAGACAAAGAAGGATTAACCGACGAACAAATCGCCGATAACATAATCGGAGTAATCTTCGCCGCTAGAGACACAACGGCGAGTGTGCTGACGTGGATCCTCAAGTACTTAGCTGATAATCCAACTGTTCTAGAAGCTGTCACTGTAAGTAACAACACTTTTCAATAGAAACACTTTGAGAGAATCTCAAAAGGGAGTGGTAGTTTCGTAAATTAATGGGTTTTAATTGGGTATAACAGGAAGAGCAAATGGCAATAAGAAAAGATAAAAAACAAGGAGAGAGCCTGACTTGGGAAGATACAAAGAAGATGCCATTGACTTATAGAGTAATCCAAGAGACATTAAGAGCTGCTACAATCTTATCTTTTACATTTAGAGAAGCTGTTGAAGATGTCGAATATGAAGGTATGTTACAAAGAATATATACATATATTTATATCAATATGTTACTACATATGAAATATGCTAAAGTTTAAATCTTTTTTTACAGGATATTTGATACCAAAGGGATGGAAAGTATTGCCACTATTCAGAAATATTCATCATAATGCTGATATCTTTTCGGATCCCGGAAAATTCGATCCATCGAGATTCGAAGTTGCGCCGAAACCGAATACATTCATGCCATTTGGAAGTGGGATCCATTCTTGTCCAGGCAATGAGTTAGCTAAACTTGAAATCTCCATTCTAATCCATCATCTTACCACTAAGTACAGGTTGGTACACTTGTAATGGTCCTTTTGAAGTTGACGTAAAACGGCGTCGGATAAGCTTTTCTTTTGGGATGTGTTTCTGATAAGGGGTATTTTTGTAATTTTCAGGTGGTCAATAGTGGGACCTAGCGATGGAATTCAGTATGGGCCGTTCGCTCTACCTCAGAATGGATTGCCTATTGCTTTGGAACGAAAAACCAAGTAGAAAATACGAGAATAACCTTTCTAAAATTAGAAAGTGGAGAATTTTTTTCTATTTAAGAGAAAGAAAAAGCTAATTCTCTTTTATTTTCTTGGCTAAAAAGAAAAAAAAAACAAATGAAAATGGAGTAGAAGGGAAAAATCCCAAAATGGGACCCCCCAAGTGTATATAAATGTCAGTTATCTATTTAGTTTTAAAAATATAGAAAATTAAATTTTGGGAGAAAAAAAGGAATTAAATGTTCATGGTTCGTCCTCTTTATCTGATTTTTTGTTCGTTATTATTATCCTAAAATTGTAAATTCTTTTGTTACCAATGTAATGAGTACGATTTATGGAATGCTCATAGAGATTTTCCAGAACTAATCACCGTTTTAAATATTAACCAATTAAAGTAACGGAATGATACCTTTTTTTTGAATTTCAAACTGAAAATCTAGCTTAAAACGGAATTCACAGTGGTCGGTAAATCAATGATTAACTAATCATATTAACTTATTTGATCACACTTGCAACAAAATATAATACTAATCTGTTGCCAATAAATGGAAGCGCAAAAATAATATCAAATTGGAGGATTGAAATAACAACTTAATCAAATGTATTAACTTTTTTTTTACTGCACCAATAGTACTAAAATCATGTTCACGTTTTCCATTTCGTTTTTTTTGACGATCATGTTCTTAGGTTGATGACACACAAATTTTGGTTTTGGAGCATGTAATTACCTTTAATAATTTGTACTATAGAAAAAATGTATATTAAAATTTAATATAGGATATAAACTAATCCTTTATATATTATTAGAGAGACACTTTTAAAAATAACCTTATAGTGGCGTATGATTTACGGACATGTCACTGCTGATGTGTCATCACTATAATAAATTTTATATTAGTTTTAGAACAGGACAAATTTTATTAGAGTAATTATACTATTTACCATTGGACTTAAATCATTAGTCACATTATATATACCTTATATAACTCATTTAAATTCAACTAATTACTCTCTCTCCTCCTATTTGTTTTCCAATTAAATCATATAATTATTTGTTAATATTATTCTCCCACCCTTATTTTTATTTGATCATAAGCTTTGTAAATAATTAAATAATCACATTTTTATAATAAAATTATGTAGATTTTTTCTCATATATTTTATGATTTGAATTTTTTAAAACAGACACGAATTGTATTTTTATAATAAAATTATGTAAATTATGAATTTTATTACTAATTCTTTAGTGTTATATAACTATTTATTTTAACATGTTGTATATTTCCAATTCACTATACTTATTTTTCTTTTAGTTTAAGTTGCTTTCAAACAAAATAGTAAAAACATATAGATAATAAGTATCTAATATAAAACCAAAAAAAAAGAAAAGTATCTGATATATATTATACATTATGATACAATTTAAATAATATTTTTCCTTATAGTATAATAGTATAACATTTTAAAATATGATTAGAAACCATTTTGATTCATAATATATATTAGATACAATATGTTAAAAATACTCAGTAAATAATATAATATTATATAAAATATATAATTTTTATGATTCAAAAACATATAATATTAGCCATGAAAACTTTTTATAACTCAGTAACCAATTATATATTACAAATTATATTAGAATTTGCAAATAAATAAAAATTTCAATAACAAACTAATATTTAAAATAGCAAATCCTAAATTTTGTGATATTAGATTATAAATTATCGAATACCAAAACTTACTGGATTTTCTAATGAACATAAAACATAACAATATTTCAATTAGCAAAATAAAAATAATTTAGATAATTATACTTTTAAAGGAGAATCGATCTTAACTCTATTGGAACACTGGAATAACATTAGAATTGCTAAAAGCCGATTCCGTGCTAAGCTTTTTTACGGAGGACTTTGACCATTAGTAGTATTAGGTGCGCATCTATCAATGTGATTAAATGTTGGTTCTCTGTATTTTGCATGTATACTGCCGCTGATATGCTCGTTATATGACTATTATCATAGTTATTGATTAAATTTTCATTTGAAAAACCACAGCTGTAGTTTTATTGATTACTTTCATAATCAGCTTTATTTATCCATTATATATTTATTCTTTTTTTTTCCTGCTAAAATAAAACTAAAAACAATATTTTTAACACTAGTATATTATTGCTGCCGTCATATTATTAGGGTACGAACATTGGCCAAATAAATATTGTACTGTTTGACTCAAGCAAATAACTCCATACCAGAGAAAAATCTATGTTTTTGATTGGTTTTAATGTTACTATGTGCTTTTTTTTTGTGATAGAATATTACTATGTGCTTGACTTGTAAAAATTATATTTATTTTATTCTTTTTCTTTTCAAAGTATATACATATGTAGAATTTTCGTTATTAGGTAAGAAAAGTACCCTAATTATTACAAGCATATTTTTTTCTTTTCTTTTTTTTGCTAAAGTCTTTACTACAAGTGTTAGGTAGATATATAGTTGCACTATACAAGTTATTAAATTTTGTGGTTATATTGATTGCGAAGAATAAACAGTCTGTCAAAGTGCCGAAGTGACTGTACGTTAAGATATTGATTGATTAGCTGGCTGTAATCTACGGTTTATAACGATCAGTGGAATAAATTAAAGTGATTAGCGAAGGACGAATGAAAACACGAAAGATCTAAATCGAGACTTCATAACATGATAATTAGTATATGTGTGTATATGTATATTGGATAAGCATGTACATTTATACAATTGCATGTTATAAATTCACTATGTAAAATAACCTAATTACAATGGTAAGTGTACAACTGTACATTAAGACTCGAATAGTATTTTATGTTTGTTAATTTTTTTTTTTTTACAAAGTTTTTTTTGTTTTGTTTTTGTTTTATATTGGGTGATGGATTTGCCTGATTAAATCCAAATGTGACGACTTAGTTCGCATGGGGTTTACGCTTTTCCCTTCGTCCTGAGAACATTGGCCCCTCTGCATCACTCTCACTTGGGTTATGTTTGTTAAAGAAATATGTTTCATGCAAAAAAACATATTTACTATTGATTAATTCTTTACTATTGATATGAAACATATTATATAGTATAAGTTTAGTTTCCGTTAAAGTTTCAATTACTTTTGAAATGATGACAAATACAATCTTTCACGTTATCGTCATAAGCATAGTAAGGAAGTGACTTGGTTTGTATGTGGTTATTAGTTAATTAATTAATGAAAATGACTTGCAACAATCAACTATGTTTATAGTGGTAATATTTGTTGCATGAAATCTACCGGAAAAAAAAAGTTTGTAAAAGTATTAGCAAAATTGCCACTAAACCAAACATGTGGTCCGCTACGCTAATTATAGTGATTAGTAAGATTTAAATTCAAAAGATTGATATTGGGTATATATTTTTAGTTAACCAAGTGATGAACTTGAATATAGAGAAATATCGTAAATCAGTTGATTTAGAAAAAAATACAATGGAAAATTTGTGAATCAAATTTTTTTTTACATCAATCTTTCGTGCAAGTTTCTAACGAGTGTGACTTTGGTTCTGACATTTAAAACCACGAGGAAGAGAAGTTATATTCGATCTTGTCTCCGTTTGGGATCACAAATCTGATCCTCTGTCTTGTCTTTTTTCATTATTCGTTAGGACAAGGCTTTATTTTTTAGTGATCAAAATTGTACGTGACTAGAACTCTCATGGTTTTTCTAAAACTGCTTTACACGTACATAGTTTTTTTTTTCAGTCTGTTTAAGAACGTGCTTGTTTCTCTACAGCGACACCGATCCGACATTAGATCCATCAAGTGATGAGTTTGCTATGCCATTTGCAATGTTTTCCACAGTATGGAAAGAAGATACGCATGACCTCATTTCTAACTTAGACGTTGAGTGGTGAATTTTTCATATGACAGATTTAGTAGGCAATCATCTAATATAGAAAACGAAACAAGTTAAGAGTCATTGATTTGTTGACAAGCATTCAATAAATAAAGCAACGGTTCTTAAATACTTCAAGCTTTTAAGATTTTGTGCACTCTTGATTAAAGATCTGACTTTTAGTAACCACTTAACTAGAGATAAATCTATTAAATATTTGTTTAGAAATGCATTTTCACTACATTTTTTAAATTTTTATTTTAATATTAACGGTTTAAAGATTGTATATGAATTTAAATATCTTAAGAGATATTGAAATTTCTAATGTTTATATTTGGGAAGACTTTTAAAGAAAAATTTCCGTATTATTTTGTCTAATATGATATATTATTATGGTATATAAACAAAAAGAACATTCACTAAAGGTTCGAAAATAGTGTTTTTAAACAAAACTCTAATGAGTGATGATGATGAAAAGGAAGTTATAAATCCAAATCCCACAATATGCAACAAATCTAGTGGTAATCAAAACATGTTTGAAATCGCGTGGTCCTGCTGCACGTAAGATCTTATTTTCTGGAGGTGGAATCTTATTTGATTTTCCACCACCATATCACCATTAAATTTGTGAAAAATGTAAAATTGTTGTTGTAACTTTATCCCTATCTCTTTTCATCAAAAAAAAAAAAACTTTATCCCTTTCTTTAAAATTGGTGATCGAATTTTTCTTCATGAGGATTTTTTTGGATTTAGCCATTTCTTGTGTTTCTTGAAATAGAATTTGTCAAACTATTGTTCAAAACTCGAAGCTTTCTCAATGTAGAGATCTCGAGACTGTGTTTTAAATCTCTAGAAATTTCATCTTTCTAGATAAATTTTTATTTATTTATGTATATAACAATAAACTTGTAATTACATTTCTTTTAAAAAGTTTCATATACATTTTGTTTTAAAATTGGAAATGATCCAATAATTCAAGATTTTCTTTATGACTTCGATAATTTATCAATTTAAAAAAGGTGGATTTTGACCCAAAAAAAAACAATGGTGGATTGTAAATTATTTTGAATTAGTTAGGAAGAATCATATATGTAACTATCTAATAACATGAGATTATACAATTGATGATATTTAAGAATTCTACATCTAATAAGGATGGATTTTAGAGAAAGATTAATGTCTTCCCAAATCCATAATCCAATAAACCCCTTAGTTAAATTGTAATGCCCAAATTCAACTAAAGAACCGAAACACTCCTCATAAATGGGTAAATCCAAAATTTTTAGTGGTTTACAAGCCCATAAACTTTTAATGGTTTATATTTGTGAATTTTAGAACATGGGCCCAGTTCTGACTCAAAAATAAAATGGGCCTAATAAGGGCCCAAATATTCTCAAAGATGGACCAACGGCACACAGATCTCCCCGCCTTTAAAACCACGACGGAGACGAACTCGAGCCATGACGGTTCCGAGAGAGAGAGAGAGAGATTTTTAAAAAATCAACATTGCAACAGGCGAAAGAGAGCAAGAACCCTAATCGATTACATACTCTGATTCCTTCTACTTTTTTTTCCACTGATAATCTCTAAAAATGGCGAGTGAGAGTTCGCAATCTTCCTCGCCGTCGTCATCTCAACCTCCGTCATCTTTACCTTCTCCTTCGCTGGGAAACAATGTCGGCGATACGTTTATAGGAAGTTTCATCAGTCTAATTTCTAAGTCTGAGATCCGTTACGAAGGCATTCTTTACCATCTCAATGTTCAGGACTCGACGCTAGGTCTACAAAACGGTACGGATTCGAAACCTTATGCGATTTCGGATTTTTGCTATTTTCGTTATTTACATGTTTATGCTTTGTGTATTTGTAACCGGAACATCGAAAATATATCGTTATCGCTTTTGTTTGCGTTTGGAACTGGAAATTTTGATTCTGATTTCGTTCTTGTGGTTGATTATGCTTTCTGGATTTGGTCTTAGATGCAAGGAGTTGTAAAAGAAGTTTAAAGATTCGTTTATAAGTAGTTTCGTTTCAAATTTGTGTTGACATTTAGTGGAGAGTTTAAAATTTGGTAACTCTTGACCAAAATTTCGGAAACTTGTATGTAACTGAACAATGAGAGGTGAAGTTAGGAAGCAAAAATTAATGTTTTTGCTATCCAAATGTGGCGTTCTTGTGTTGAATGATGATGCTGTTCTTATGTTATCTATTGAATGGTTGTGTGCAGTAAGATCTTGTGGAACTGAAGGGAGGAAGAAAGATGGGCCGCAAATTCCACCAGGTGATAGAGTTTTCAATTACATTATTTTCCGTGGAAGTGACATTAAGGTTAGTGGTTATACTTTTACCTTATATGACATTTTATGTTTGATGTATTTAGTAGCTGGTACTTTCTAGTTTCTAAGTTGAAAGCACTGAAACATGATCATTATTAAAGTTTGAAGATTGTTTTTAATGATTTATGATGATGATTTTGGCGTTTTCAGGATCTGCAAGTTAACCCGTCTCCATCTACACAGTCAATACAGGAGATTCAAAGTAAACAAGACATCAATCAGGTAAAGATATTCATTTAGAACATTAAACATGAGAGTATACGTTAAATTAGCATGATTTTCATTGTCTTATTCTCCCTTCCTTGTTTACAGTCCTCTCATTCTAGGCCAGTGATGAGCCCTCCGCCTTCTGGCTATGATAGCGGTTATGGTTTGGGTAGAGGAGCACAATGGGTCAATACACCTGCTTTGAGTAGTAAACCGGTTCCTGCCATACAACATTCATCAGTTCCTTTAAGCTTCCAGTCTCCTTCAGCTAATGCTGGAAGTTTGACAGAACCACCAGTGAGCCGGATTGGTTCAGCTCAAAGTAATGCTGGTTCGTCTATGCCCATACCCTCTTTTGTGCAAGGTAACAAATTAGCTTCCACTGGTGTCCCTCTTGGTATGATGCAGCAGCCAGTTTCATCCCCGTCAACAATGCCCAATGATCCACAAATTCTAGATTTATTTTCTTCACCAATCATGGGATTAGTGGATGATACATCACAGGTTGCTACTCGTTCACCCGATGTTGCATCTAATCGACCATACTCTTCTAACCCTTCTCCCCTTGGTCAAGCACAACTCCATACTCCACCTGGCCTTACTTCAGCACCATCGAACCTTTCTCCACTTTCTGAAGCACAGCATTCTGCTTCAAATATGCAGAACAGTTACCTTAGTGCACCCCAGGCTGTTGGTAATGTTGTCTATGGCTCTCGGTCTAATCATCCTAATCGACATATGCCTTATGAGTTACCGGCTGTGGCTTCTAACTCACCTCCTGTGATTCATGGTCCATTGTCAAACTCGCCTGAGTCATTCTTCGGTATGGATCCATTACTGCAATCTAGGCAGCAGATGGTAAATAGGGGTCAAGAGATGTTTGCTGCAACTAACCCGGTATCAATGAATGTGCCATTACAAAGTCTTGCTACCAGAAATCATGCACCATTGCTGCCTCTTCCAGTTTCAGCTCATCAGGTCTCTTCCTTTTTAGCTCTACTTCTGATGTTCTCATAAATATCACTATTCATGAATTTCTTATTTGTTTTTTTCATTGGTTCTAAATTTGTTGCAGTCTCGGATTCCTAGTTCTAGCATTGAGTTCACTGAAGAATTTGATTTTGAGGCAATGAATGAGAAGTTCAAGAAGAGTGAACTATGGGGTTATCTCGGAAAAAGTAACCAGAGGAATCAAAATGATTACGAGGAAGAAACTGCAGTTGAGCCTAATGCAGAAGGGAAGGCAAAGGTATTTTCTAACATTGATTAAATCTAAGAGAGATCCAAGTTCAAGTACTCAACATGATCTAGTTAATATGATATTTCAAGCAGCGATTAACATTTGTTTGTGCCTGTTGCAGCCTGCGTATAACAAGGATGACTTTTTTGATACAATCTCGGTCAATCCACTTGACCGTGTGGCAAGAGGCGGACAACAGCACACCCAGTTTCCCGAGGTTTGTTTCATCCCGAAGTTCTGAAACTTTTCTTCTTCAATAGTAATAGTTGTTGCTTATGGACCTTTTTGGCTTTCTTCTTCAACAGGCATATGGTAATAATTTTCAAAGACCACCTCAACTACAACCAGGTCAGGGTGCGTATCTCGCTGCACAAACCAATTACAGAGGCGGATACCATAATAACAACAACAACAACTATTACGCAAACTCGGGTTATGGACCTTATGGTTACTACTCTGGTGGGAGAGGCCGAGGCAGAAACACACATTTCTGAGTTTCTAACTTCCTCAGAAGGCTTTATTAGTCACTCGTGCATCTCTTACCGCTGTTTTTGAATTCAGTTTCTCGGGTAAAAAAACAGTTTTATAGCTACCGTATTTCATGTTCCTTTTTTTTTTCAGTCTGATGAGCTTTAGCCTTCAGGAGAAAATGTTTCTTCTCCATGTAGAGAAAACAAAAAGTACAACGAACCTTTTTGGTATATGCAAATCATTAAATATATATATATATATATATATATACTTTCATATGCTTTGATATTTAATATATAATAAGCTAAGTTAGTAACACTTACAAGTTAAGAATTTTTTTTATATAACAAGAAGATTCCTTAAACTTTAGGTAAGTATACAACTTTATACAATTATGTATGTTACTTGCGAAGCCAATTTGCCTTTACACCAAAGGAAAGAAAGAAAGATACGAAGATGTTCCCCACCAATTGAGGTTTCGTACCCAATCCTTCAAATTCCATTATCCTCGACCACAAACCCATCAAAAAGCCAAGAACTTTGGTCCCAGAGCCTGGATGCTGTCTCATCGATTCCGAACCAAACCCCAAGCCCGTGAGCCTCATAATAATGCCAAGATTGGCTTCTCGTCACGGTACCAGTCCTTTCATCTGGTGTGCAGCCATCATTTGTGCCTTAATCTCTATTGTTGTGATCTTTGGTGGCATTGTAGTCTTCGTTGGTTACATGGTCATTCATCCACGAGTTCCCATACTTAGTGTCGCGGATGCTCACCTCGACCTCTTAAAGTACGGTTTAGTGCAACTCTTCTTCTTTGTTGTTCTTGAATTCTTGACCATTAACAATCGATTTTTTTCCTCGGTTTTTTATTGACTAGGTATGATATAGTTGGAGTTATGCAAACGCAGTTAACGATTGTGATTCGAGCTGAAAATGATAATGCTAAGGCTAATGCATTGTTTGATGAAAACGAGATTAAGCTAAGCTATGAAGGTAAACCGATCGCGATTTTAAAAGCGGATCGGTTTGAAGTTGATAAAGAGAGATCAATTTATAATCATTACTTGGTTCAATCATATCCAATACCATTGAGTCCAACAATGATGCAAGCTATAGACTTTGCGGTTAAACAAGATGTGATTACGTTCGAGCTTAAAGGTGGATCAAAGACTCGGTGGCGAGTAGGACCATTAGGATCTGTCAAGTTCGAGTGTAACCTTAGCTGTGAGCTTAGGTTTAGACCGTCTGATCATATTTATATCCCATCACCTTGCACTTCTGCTCATAAGCATTAGGACTTTATCTTTTTTTTTTTTAAACTTAAATTAGTTTTTTTTTTTTTAAAGTTTAGTTTTGGGGTCAATCTTTTGTTTTTCTTCTAAAACAATTGTTATAAGTAATATACATTATTGATAAATGATAATAACATCAAATAACATGAAAGAAAATCAAACATTTCGAGATTTTTGCCTGAATGAAAATTCGACTCGAATTTATATAATTGTTTAGAATATAATTTATTTCTTCTATATATATAACGAAGAAAAGTTGTTTTTGTTGCTGTTTCTGCTAAAATAAAGAATCGCTTTCACAACTTATCCGCTTCGAAGGCATAATCACTTGCGTCAGGGCACTTACCTATAAGCCACCATTTTTTTTTGGGTGTAATTATAAGACAAAAAGAAGAAAAAAAGCTATAATTTTTGGGGGTAAATTACTAAAAGTTGTACAGTTTACCTCAAATTCGGAAGATTTATTTTATCTTGGACTTGGCAATTGGATTGAACCAAATTTTGGGCGTAGACCTGAATCTGTTTTTAAGCTTGGGCATGATCACTATAGGACTACTTACAGAAAATGCTTGGAAACGAAAGATTTCTAACTTTTCATTTTGGGTCATAGATTACTAACTTTAACAAACAGTCAAATACTTGGGTAACAAATTATTTTACCGTAAAATAAAATAAAATTAATTCATCTGTTAGCAATCTGAAAGATTTGGTTGGAATATGCAATTTGCATGAGTAACCTGAATTATAGAAAAAAACACACTTGATATATGTATAGAACTACTTAAACAAAAGAATTAGTACTGAACTAATCACCAAATTGTACCTTTTTTTTTTCTTTTTCTGATGAAGGTCAAATAACTTTTGTTCCGATTGGTAAATTTATATTGGAAGATTTCAGAAAACAAATAGTATAAGTAATGAAATAGCGTAATATATTTTTTTATATTTCATCTACAATCACAAAATGATGATTTTTTTTCGGAGTGTTTTGTAATTAAATAGTTACATATATGAATGTTACTGTCACCAAAGCTCTTATGACATATAAATACCAGATTTTGTTGCAAGTTGATCAGAGGGCTGAAAAAAGAAACTTGAGGTAACATTCACATGAGAATTCTACCAAGATTTTGTTGCAAAGTTTCTAGAGTTTGACGAGAGAGTATTGTGACAGGTGTAAACCAATATACATATTTATCTTTTAGTGAACCAATAATCTCTGTCTGTGTAACTGGTTGAATAATAATGTTTTGGTTAATTATATGTTAGACTTATCAGAAAAAATCTTACTTAAAAAATATTTTTCATTTCCTTTTCTTTCGTTCTGTTTTTTATTTTATTTTAAATGAAAAACCCATAAACTACAAAATAAACGTGTCTGAGATTACAAAATGATAACATATATAATCATGTATCTAATTAGAGAGTCATGAACATATTTCAGAGTTTCTGTTTTCTGGACAGTGTCTGGATCCGTTTCATTTTGGTGAGTTTCGAGCCATTTACGTAATGATTCAGTCAAAAATGTTGTGAGGTCTCTAACATTTTCCTGAACTCATCACCGTCTTGAGTAAACCTCAAGTTTCGTTTTTCAGCCCTCTGATCAACCCAACCATAAACAGCATTCCACCAACCATCAATCCATTTATCAATCTCCTCAATAACATTAGAGGGGATGGAAGAAGAAGCCATTGAAATTATTTTTTATATGATTGGCTAATTGAGGTTGAGATTCACCTTTTCTCACCGTGAGTCTCTAGATCAAATTTGATAATACTAATGATAAATCTGTTTCATTGACAAAAAAAAAAATCATAGATGGATTGATTATATCTTGATTCTTGTTGTTTTGTTTTTCATAATTGATTAGTAAAAAGACTATTTCACATTTAAATTTCGTTTTTCTATAAACTCTAACGAATGAGCAAATTATGTCCAGAAATAAATCAAACGGTTTGGAAAATTAGAGCGAATAGAATAATACTTTAACAGCACACATATAGTTAAAGTCCTCACCTATTGGATCGATTACTACTTGGAGAGGATGCAAGACACACCTTCATGTTCATCAACCGCCATTGATTGCTTCCTTGTTTCGTTTCTCACATCTTTTTATCTTGATTTTGATTTCTATTTTACCTATTTTGAGATTCAAAAGTAAAATAGGAAATAGAAGTTCATACGTTGGGAATTGATAGATTATGATGGTGGATTTGGAATCTCTACGAAATTTAGTGAGATGTAAAAAGATTTGAAAAAACCAATTTCTTTCTACCGTTACGCTTTCCTATCCGAAGTTGAAGCACCCTATAGCACGAAATAGAGTTTTGACGGGAACTCATAGGCCGTTCCCTTAATGATAACATTCCATTTGTTCTATTGGAGGGAATTGGAGGCAGCTTTCCCAAAATCAATTTGAATCCGTTTGTTTTATTTTATTAGTTAGATTTGTTTTCCTTTTTGGTTTAGCTTAAGTTTGAAAAGTGTCTTTCTAATGCAGCTTTTTAATTGGTTTATTTCGAAATGTGTTTTCCTGTTTTTTTTTTTAAATTTGAAAATATACATATTTAAAATGTTTCTTTCATATTCTTGAACTAAAGTTTTTATTTTTATTTTTATCATTTTCAATCTTTTTCCATAATTAAACCATTTGGAAAAAATGAAAATATACTGTTTAGAACATTTTAATGAAGTAATTTCTGATAATAAAAATTCTAATTAGCCATTATGAAGTGTTGATAAAAAGTATTATGTTTTCCCATTTTAAAAAAAAATCAGAGCTAGTATAAGAAAGATAAACAAAATATTAGTATAACAATATTAAATAAAAAAATATTCAAAAAATAATTTTTAGCATTAAAAATTGATTATATTATGTCTCCAAAAAAAGTATGTCCTAGATCCATCACTTCTAAACAATGCATATGGAACCATTTCTTTTATAGTAACCAACATTAGTTCCAGATATTTGATCCATAATTTGTTTGTGTGGCTAAGAATAAATTATAAAACATGATTTAGAAAAAAAAAATGTTAACTAGTCACTTTTCTCTTTTGGATTGCCAACTAGTTTAAATGAAACCATGGCACACATGAGAAAACATGATTTCATCTCTTTCTGTTTCCCTTTCCAAGCACAAAAGCAGCACCAACATAAATGGAGACTACAAAACACATAAGCTGTAGAGGTTTCTTCATCCACTCACATAAGTTGTTTGTGCCAATAAGTAAACCACTGGTCCTCTCATCACCCATCCTTGGTTCAGTAGCTTCAGATGAGTTCACTTCCCATGAAACACCATCAATTTCATCAGCTTCATAAACCAGACTAAAACCACACTGAAGCACTTGACATTTTTTTACCACTTCACCTGTACTATCTGTTACTTCAAATCTAAGGTAAGCCTTATCATCATCACTAGAACTACATCCCTTCTTGTCATCCTCTTGTTCTTTTTGTTTCTTGATCTGATACCAACTAGTGTATCCAATAAACACATGGTCTGATTGTAGCTTTTTCGGTTTAATTACTCCTACCGTGCAACTAAATCGCTTCAAAGAACCGTCTCCATTCTTGAATTCACATGTGCATGTAACTAAAGAAGGATGACTTCGCTCTTTGTAGTCTGTAAACGAGATAACTGCACATAGAGCTACACCAGTAATCTTATTGTTATTCCAATGTCGTCGCAACTCCGTCAATACTACCTTTGATCCATAGGTTTGGTGACTGAACCATGCTGGAATTTCACATCCGGGAAAGCAAGCACCAATGAAAGATTCCATAGAGCCCTGCAAAAGGTATCACATTAAGAATCTTGCATAGTTTTTTTTTTCCAAGAAAGAGATGTGAGGGAGAGTGAAAATACCAAATTGTAGCGGTCAAGTGCATGTGACATCAATTGGCTCTTCTTCTGAATGTAGCATATGATACTACTCTTTGCAACATCATCCAACTTGTGACAGTTTGAGAATATGAATGTGGAATGGATTTCATCAGTCAAGATAAGAAAAGCAAGTGGGTTTCCCACTGTGGTTAGTGACTCACAACCATGCGCATCTAAGCATTGAAGATTTGGTGGGAGCGTTGGAATAGACTTGAGTTTCGTGCAATACTTCAAGTCAATACATTTCAGAAGGTAAAGTTGACCAATGTGAGGATGCAAGCTCTGGATCGTGTTGTTTCCTCTCAAGCATAAGTGTCTCAACAGGGGCATGCCTTTCACACCACGGCGTAACCATTCGAAAACACCAGAGTATTGCAATAGTTTTGGCACTTGTTCTATTGATGTCCCGTCGAGCAGTAAAATCCGCAATCTTCTCATGCTTTGTTCAAGATCAGGAAAACTCTTGAGCTTTAAACAACCAGAGAGTATCACTTCTTGAAGAGCTTTCATTTTTCCAAGACAATTTGGAACATTCTCTAGCATTTTGCAGTCCTTCAAGTTCAGTAAGACTAGTTTTTGGAGCTTGATCATGGATGGAGCAAGTCCCTTTAATGCCGTGCCATCCAAGTAAAGAGCTTCTATGTTTTCTGAAATCACTTGAAACTTCTCAAGATTTGAGCAGTTGCTGAGGATGAGAGTTTTAAGAGACTTCATGTTCATGTCCGCAAGAGAAACAAGATTTGTGCATCCTCTCAGGTTCAGTACAACGAGGCTTGTCATGTTTTGCATCCCTTCAGGTAATATTTCCAATCCAGTGCAGCCTTCAAGGTTCAATCTTTGAAGATTTTGAGCTCCTAACAACCCTGAAATGTCGCAAAGATCGATTGAGTGACTGAGATCAACCCACATTAAGTTTGTTGTATCCTGTCACAAAAACATATTCAAACCAGTAATTAGAAACAAAATCATTACTAAAACACAACTTAAAACCTGAGCATAGGGGAGATGACTCACCTTAACACCATCCCAAAGACGTTTTATCTTGCTGTAAGGTAACTTGAGGTCAATAAGATTCTTAGGGTTGAAGTCTTGTGGAAGTTCTTCTTTCGAGAATTTAAGCCAGTCGAGATATCGAATCTCTTTCAGTGGCAACTCAAGTCCATCAGGGAAGTTTAATTTGCAATCAGCTTCATATTCTCGAGGGAAACAAGAGTTGTAGATTTTAAGGTATCGGAGATTGTACATTCCAAGAAAAGCTTCTTTGCCTAGTGGTGTCATTTTCACAACTTCAGACATGTCCAAGAACATACCTCTGATGTCTTGGACATTAATCTTTCCCTGGCAAAACATTTCAAGATAAGTAAGTTAGCATCAATCTTTGAAGAATATCAGAAACTATGTTAAGTTTTAAGATAGACTGGTTCTGACATGTTTCTTCTTCAACACTCTAATGATTTCCTGACAGTTCCACAGTCTCTGGTGCTGTTGCGAAGCCAGTTTCTTCCCTAGTGTATACAACAGACCATGCATCTCTACTCGGCCACCAGAGATTTCGATCAAGAACTTGTCTGCGAGATCTTTGATATCACTCCTAACGTTTTCAGATTGACCATCATCACATGATGAATCCACCAGAGCTGTCACAAAGTTGTGATTCTCTGATCTAAAGAAACAAGTGACATCAAGAAACACATCTTTCTGCTGCTGGCTAAGACCATCATAGCTCACATTCAACACATCTTGAATGGTTTTGCTTGGACTTTGTGCGAGTCTACGCAGCATTGATTCCCAGTGAGCACCGTCTTTACCGCGAAGCTCTAAGCAAAGTACCTTGAGAGTTAGAGGGTTTCCTCTAGCGTAGTCCACAAACTCTCTTGACAACTTTGTCAAGTTTTCTTCAACGATAGATTTTCCTCTGTTTTCGCAAATGGCATGGTGACGAAAGCACTCTAGTCCTTCCCTTTCATTCAATCCTGGGACAACGTAAATATCATCAACAAGTCCCTCGACCAGTGCCTTATCGCTTGTCACTATAACAATCTTGCTCCCTTTCTTGATCCATTTGCGGTTCCCAAGAAGAGACTCTAGTTGATTCTTGCTGCTCACGTCATCTAGTACAAGAAGAACTTTGCCTTCAAGTAAGTCTTTCTCCACAGATTCATGTGTAGTCTCTTCAGTTATCAACAGATTCTTCTTACTCTTCAAAAGATTTTTCAAAAGTCTTAACCGCAAGCAGATTGTCCCGTTATGCGTCCACGTTTTATGGATGTCCTTGAAGAACATTTTTCGATGAAACTCACATTTTCCATCCTCAAACAACTTCTCCACGAGTGTGGTTTTACCGATACCAGCCATCCCAAGAACTCCAACGATACGGGTTTCTTCGTTGCCTTTCTCCAATTTTAACTTCTCCTGTAATTTTTGTTGACGTTGTGTGATCCCAAAGAACTTAGCTATGGGCGTTATGTTGCAGGAACTCTTCTCTTTTTCTTCGATACTGGTTAACACTTTCTTCACTTCCTTAACGATTTCTTTCACGAAATCGAAGTCGGTACTACAAAATGGTGAGGAAAAAAATCAGGTTAGTGCCTAATTGCGTTTACCATGGACCATTTTTACATTTTGTAACCTTTTTCATTGTAAAAGCTATAAAATTAAACTATTGAAAACTTTAAACTTGAATATTTCTAGATCTAGCTTCTAGATAATATGTATATATTTAGATAATTGTATAGAAAAATCTAGAAATTATGACATGAAAAATCTAGATATTGTGATACAAAAATCGTTATAAAGTCGTAGAGATGTTGTGTAAATATATACTTCAGTGCTTCTCCATTCCCTCACTTGTAATCAAGATGAAAGTTTTTTAATTGGTTCATAAATTTTAATTGATTTATAATTTCATATGGGATTTGGAATTCTTCAGCGAATTTAAGTAAGACATATATGAATTTTGAAATAACAAAGTTTACTCTCCCTTTGAAATATGTTAAACTCTAATGTGGGTTTTCAAAGTCAATAACAAAGTATTAGACGAATAGCATCATATTTCAACTAGTATTTAAAAAAGACTGAATAAATAACACTTGATTTCGATAAGAGTGATCCAAAGCATATGATTTTGGATATATTATTAATCAATTAAAACTAACTTACCAATAACCCCACTAAAGTAATCTATGGTGTTCTAAACATAAGTAAAATCTTTTTCAGAGTATTTTCTAAATGGTTCTCTAAGATTTAATCTCTCGGTGTTTTCCGGTCAAATTCTTGAAATATTACGGTCTTAAACGAATGTTTGATTGACAAAAAAAACATTGATATGATGCATAGAGAGTAGATCTTACCGGAACTCAGCGGATCTCATGCCCATCTGCCTCGTAAGAGTCATCAAAGCTTGCTTCACTTGTTTCTCCCTCTCTTCCCCTATCGCTTCTCCTTCTTCTGCTCTTACTTGTTCACTGATCTTCCAATTATTCTTCACATCCTCAACTATCACATTGTAGAAGATAGGTATGGCCTTAAGTCTTGGCCCTATCTTCTCACAAGTCTTTAGTAGCTCCTTGATGCACCATTTCGAGTCCATGTAGTTTTTGGATAAGATGACAAGTACGATTCTTGACTCTTCAATTCGTTGGAGAAGAATGTCAAGAGCTTCACCTTTCATCTCTCTGTGGTCCACGTAGTATTTTACGCAGCCTCTCGTTAGTTCATCTTCGAGGAAGCTTAGAAATCCCTTTCTCACGTCTTCTCCTCTGAAGCTGATGAACACTTGGTGCTTTGGTACGGCCATTGCAATCTGTTTCGGTGCGGATTTGTGTAGTGGTTTATAGAATACAAGAAATTAATGCATCCAAAGTTGAATGATGGTTAATGGCTGCGTAATATATAATATATCGTGGATCACCTATTTAGTAAACACATATTTTAAATTTTTATTTGAAATACATATTTTAAAATTAAATAGCAAATTAAAAACTAAAAGCATCTTCATCAATGGTTTTTTATAGGTATCTTATAACTGAAAGTAATAATAAAGAATAATATTTTGATAAGAGAGTATCTAAAAAAAGTAAGAAACTCACTCAATTGGTGAGCAATTTCTCAAAATTTTGAAATACTTATTCATTTTTATAATATTATTTTATTAGGAGAAAGTTATGTGAGAATTTCCTATTGGAAGTGCATTAAGAGAGCCAAATTTATCGGGGATCTCTAGCGTAGTGTATGTGTATATATGTAAAATCATTTATCATGGTCTTGTATGTTAAAAGTAGATTTGTTTATCGTGAGTGTGGTCTAGGTAAAACCGACTTGTGTGAATCTTTGTACTACAGTCTACAGGTATAACTTTCGAATATAAATTTATATTTTCAAAACAGTTGCATAATGTAGTTTTCATTATATGCGTGAACTTAATAATAATGTTTACTAAACTTAACGTGTCAGCCAAAAACATGATCCATCTTTAATTGCTTCATGTATTAATGTTTGGGATTAGAGTTCTCCAAAGGTCGTCTACGCTCCCGAGCTTTCTTTATAGTTATCAAGTTAGACTTATCTGACATAGTTAATTATATGAGAAACGCGTGAATGGATTCATATTAGTACATGTGCAAAATTTATTTTGATTGTTCACAAACCATGTTACCAGTCAGGTTATAATGTATTTAATAATTTATAGGTGAGTTTGGTTTTATGTATATAATTATTGTTTTTTTTTCTTTATCGTGCTCAATATTATTTCCTTCTAACTACCAAAAAATCATGATTTTTAGGGTTGAGATCTATTTCCACACGCAAGATATCTTATACGATCAAATGCACACAGAACTAAGGTCCCGTTTTATATTCACTCAATATATAAGTTCCATTCCTTCATATCCATATATTAAAAGTTCGAATTCCAAATCCCCACAGATTTAATAGTTTGAAGCTTAATTACCCATAATCTCTAGTTTTTATTGGTTTAGTGATAACCAAAAACTACTTAACTTCTACAGTAAACCAACTTTAACCTGATTACAACCCGATTTCATCTAAACTAAACCAAAACTACCCGATTACAAACCCCTAACCAAAAATCCTCAAATCATAATCTTCAAATCCCTAAATAAAAAAAACCCCAAATCTCTCTCAAAACCCTAGAAACCCACAAACTGAAAATCAAATCGACTTGATCTGTGGTGAAATCGCGAGTCAAATCGATTGAAGTAGCTGACCGATGGTGTTAGTTCTACATGATTATGTTCCTCCGATTGAAGAAGAACCCGATATTGAAGAAGCTGAGCGCCATGAGTTTCAAGTTGAGGAAGCTGTTGCGATTTTCAAAGATGAACCTTTAGTGCGTCACAATGTATATCCTGACAGTGACAGTGATGAAGAAGCCGAAGCTGCAACTTGAGTTAATATCAGACGCGGGGATGGAAAGCTCTATGAGAATCAGAAGTTCTACAATGGAGTAGCTTTCAAAGAGGTTGTACTCGACTATGCGCTAAGAACATGTCAAAATATATCACAGAACATGTATGATAAAATGAAGCTTCAGTTTAAATGTGTTGCTGAGGGGTGTAAGTGGCATATTTACTTTGCAATGGGAAAAGATTCACCTGTGTGGAGGGTTAGAATATTCAATAAGATTCATAGTTGTATTCCTAATGGAGAGTGTGATATGATTAAGGTTCCAGTCATTACTAGGTTATTTGTAGATAAGATCCGTGAAGAGCCTAACTACTTCATGCTAATAAAAATTGTGTGCTTTGATGTTCTGAGAAGAACTTGGAAAGACACATGTAGGCCTCTTATTGTAGTAGATGGTAGCTTCTTAAGGTCAGTTGTTGGTAGCTTTAGGGAGAAATGCTGATAATGCAATATATCCAGTAGTATGGTGAGTTGTGAAAGTTGAAAATACAGATAATTGGTTGTGGTTTGTGAAGAAGATCAAGATTGATTTGGGACTAGGGGATGGTGAAGGATACATTTTGGTATCTGATTATTCAAAGGTACTTTTTTTCCTTTAGCTGAGTTTACTTGTATTATGCATATTGGTATCTGTTTGATAGTGTCTAGTCTAGGGTCTAATTGGTTTGATTTGTTTGTGTCTTCTTCTTGTGTTTCAGGGATTGATCAAGGCAGCTCAGCTGGAGTTGCCTAATATAGAGCATAGAATGTGTGTTAGACACATCTATGGGAACATCAAGGCAAATCATGGGAAGAAAAAAATGGATGAAGCCTTATATTTGGAATTGGTTTGAAGTTACAATGAGACAGAATTTTGTGAGAACTTGGAGAGGATAAGATAGAAGGATCTAGGTGTTTATGATGATGTGATGAGGACAAAACCCAAGACTTAGTGTAGAACTTTCTACAAGATTGGAAACTACTGTGAAGATATTGAGAACAACTCAGTGGAGTCATTTAACTCTTCAATTATTAAAGCAAAGGAGAAGCCTTTCATGCCTATGCTTGAGACCATTCGAAGACTTGCAATGGCAAAAATTGCTGAAGATCGGCTAAATCTCATGATCACAGCAGAATTTGTACTCCTTATGTTGCTAAATTCCTTGAAACCGAGCATGAGAAAGCTTCACTCTGTAGTGTAACAAGAAGCACAAATGGTTGGTAGGAATCTTATCTTCAAGGTGAACCATTCCGTGTGAATTTGGAGAAGAGAACATGTAGTTGTAGGAAGTGAGATATTTGTGGAATTCTATATGAGCATGCATATGGAGTGATACTTAAGAAGACCCTTGATCCAGATCAGTATATTTGTCATTGGTTTAGGACATCATTATGGAGAAGAAACTACAGTGAGAGATTAGTTCCAGTCAGAGGAATCAGGTTTTGGCCAAGTACAAATGCTCCTTTGGTGCATGAAGTCCTTGAAGTAGAGGAGGATGAGCCAACAGAGCATGGCAAGACAAAGGGGAGCAAGATAGACAAGAAAAGAAAGAAAGGGAAAAATGAATCTCCTGTGAAGAAGAAACCAAAGGAGAAAAAAGGATAATGCATTGTGAAATATGTGGTGAAGCTAATCATAACTCTAGGTTTCATAAAAAGCAATCTTCACAGGTTAGTGTTTCATACTTTGTTTTAACCAAAAACATTATTTTTAATGTGGTTATTGCTTATGGTTTATCTTGTGTTGTTATTCAAGGCTGATAGAGAACCTTCTCAAAGAAGTGTCACTCAAGTGAAGAGCAGTACTCGTGTAGAAGATGGTTATGTTGTTTGGAACTAGAAGACTGAAGAATTAGAAGATGGAAGATGGTCTGTTTTTAGGTTGGTTTTTAACACGGAGTAGGTTGATTTTAGGGTTCTAATAGGTGGACAAAACAAGATTTAGGTTGGTTTTTGGGTTCTAAATCTTGTTATTTAACACGGATTATGTTGGCTTTAGGGTTCTAATAGATGGAACAAGATTTAGGTTAGTTTTTTGGATTGTTCTATGTTGATGGGGTTGTATTGGTATTACTCTATTGAACCATATTTGATCTTTTGGTCCTTTTATGGAATCAGATTGTAAGACATTAAATCATATCAATCTCTTCGTCTCATTGTCTCATTGTCTCTTTCTCTCTTTCTCTCTTTCTCTCTTTCTCTCTTTCTCTCTCTTATCAATCGTAAGCATCATCAACACAAACATTGAAGGAAAATAATTGTCATAACATAACAAAATAAGATCCATTACATGAAACTATAAGTCTTGTCTCATTACATAACAAACCAACAAAGATACATGATCATACAAACACCATCTTCTCATACTCTACAACATCAAACACTATCTCACTCTCTTTCACAATCTCACTCTACAAGAATCAAAATGAAATCGATTTCCCACAAATTGCTCATCCATAAGCTACAAATGATTTACGGTACATAATTAACAAGAATCATAATCAAAATGAATGAGATTATCCAGAAATTGCTCATCCATAAGCTACAATTGCTCATCCTCAATATTGAAGTTCAAGCTACAAAATTACCCGGAAATCGATTCTCAATTGTGAAATTGAGCTTCTGGAATGTGATATCGACCTTCTACCTGTGAAATTTAAACAATAAGAGAGACTTTTACACTCGATTTTCGAATTTAGGGATTTAGGGTTCTTCAATTTTAAGTTACCGTTAGAAAATTTAGGGACTTATGTTGGAGTCGGATTTTCAGATGGAGTCGGGTATTAGGAGATGTCTGGTTTAGGGTTACTCGGTTTAGTATCGGTTTCGTATCAGGTTTCGTAGGAAAACCAGTGAAAACCGAAAATATGTGGATTTGGAATTCAAACTTTTAATATGTGTGTATTAAAGAATAAAACTTATATATTGAATGGATATAAAACGGGACCTTAGTTCTGTGTGCATTTGATCGTATATGTATAGTTCGCGTGTGGAAATAGATCGTCGATCATAATTTTTAAAAGTAATTAGTCAAACATTGTTATCAACCAGATTCCAGAAAGGAAAATAATTCAGTACCATCGTGCTAATATAATATTAATTAGGTAAGAAATCAAATCAATTATTAGTTTCTTTAGTTAGTCTTGTTTCATATGTTTTCTGTCACACACGATGACTTACCACAAATATAAGTGTGCAGTCATCTTATATTATTTTATGTTATTATGAAAGTATATTCACTGAGTTGATCCAAAAAGAAAAAGAAGGAAATAATATTTCAACATTCCAACATTTCAACTTCTTGATTTTTTTGTGGAAAATTAAGGTAAATAGGATAATTTGACCTTATCTTTGTGAATTTAGACCTTTTTTATTTAGCATATATTAATGACCAAATTAGCTTTCAATTAAATATTTTGTGTATCTAAGTAACCAAATTAAGATTTTTTTTAAAAATTGTACAATCTAAAAAAGTAGAAAAAATAATAAACGTAACATATATAATCCATCTTTTCTAAAGTCATCTTCCTTTTCTAATATAACTCACGTTCATATACCATCAAATTGAGAATTAAGAAAACTTTCAGCTATTACAATTTCATCAAAATAAAAAGCTCATAATTCTTTTGATAAAAAAAGCAAAAGCTCATAATTCATATCCTTTTTATTTGTTATATGGATTTTTAATAAAAAAAATAAATTCACATCTTTTTATTTTTTATAAGCTCATAATTCACAAAAAGCTCATAATTATGAATCTAGAAAATGTCTTATACCTTAATAATTTATAAAACATATACTACCTTACACAATATTTGAATACATATTCTAACTTACGTAATCTAGAAAAAATATTATACCTTACATAATCTAGAATACACTATCTTACCTAATCTAGCATATGTCTTCTATTTTATGTAATCTAGAATACATCTTCTACTTGATTTAGAATTCATATTCTACGTTATGTCTAGAATACAGTTCTACCAAATTTATAGTTCATCTTCTAGCTTACGTTATCCAGAATAAATTAGTTATGATCCATTGTAATCAACAAACTCTAATGAAACACAAAATCAATTAGGATTACTTTGGAATCCAATATCCACCCAATCATCGAAATTCATCAGCACAAATATAATTAGATGATGGTAGTTTTGACTTTATTTTAATATAAGGTTTATATGTTATTAAACTCTTTTTAAAAAGGTTTAGATTCACAAAGGTAAGGTCAAATGATCTCATTTACCTAATTTTCTCATTTTTGTTAACTTATTTTAATTTGTCTTAGTGATAGCAACCAAATCAACGAAACCGATATGCTTTAGCCTTAACTTAGCGGTAAAGTTTAATGTTTTTAGTGGCTCGATCCTTTATTTGGGGGTTAGTAGATTAGGTTTTAACTTTTAACTAACCTCGATCGTATTATCAAGTTTTAGACGTCATATGACTCATATCCCAACTCCCAAGACATGATTTGAACTTAATCTACAGCACTAATGTTTAATTTCATTTGTTTTTGCATTCTTTTCCTGAAACGAAATTAAACTAATTCAAAAAAGAATACAGAAGTGATTAATCCCATTTAAAGAAATTATTCAAGATGAGTCTTAAATGTTCTTAAATCTATATATATGAAGTTTAATATCATTTCAGTTACTATTTTTCACAATGTGTGATTATAATGTTTTTTATTAGAGGAGCAAGATATGTATATTGCGGATTAAATATCATGGATCGTTAGAGTTCATTTATGAAGTGAATTCTGTGAAGTCTGTGAAGCTCAAACCGAAGAATGTTATAGAATCTTAGTAGAATAAGGATTAAGTTGATTTAGATGTATATCATAAAATTTAGATAAGTTCTATTTCTAGTTCAGATAAGTTTAATTCATATGTATATATAAGATTGTATGTCATTCATTAATCAATAACACAACACAACACAAAGTATTCTCTAACTTATTATTTTCGTAGGACAATTGCAAAAAATATTAAAATTACAACACATAACAGTCTTTTTTTTTTTTGGTTAAATCATAACAGTTTTATCTCAGTTGAACCAAAAGCATGGCATTTTTTTTTATAAAACTCAATCTATGGTGACATAGAAAAAAAAAAACTCCATAAACTAATGACATTGAATCGCAAACAGAAAACAAATATACAGTCGTTTTAGCACTTAGAATGTTTTGCATTTTTAGACTAGAAAACCCCCAAAAATGAAACGAAAATCATAAAACATTTGAATTTTGTTTTAGAAACCGCATTCTTGATCCTGAAATACGTGAACACTCTTGTGAAACTGCAATTTTCAAATGAATATCTAAATTCCAATTTAGTCTAATTATTAAGCATAACGTGTCAACCAAAAACATCTTTAATGATCCATCTTTAATTGCTCCATGTATTATAATGTTTGGGATCAGAATTCTGCGCAGGTCTACGCTCCCAAGTCTTTCTTTATAGTTAGTTATATGTTGGACTTATCTGACATAGGTTATTATATATTAAAATTTATTATTTTTGCACACAGCACGAGACAATACCTAAACTTATCGGTAACATGGTTTATGAACAATCAAGATAAGTTTTGCACATGTAATCTGAATCCAGCTACGTGTTTCTTATATAATTGACTGTCAAGAAAGTCTAACTTGATAACTAAAAAGAAAGACGATTCACAGAATATAAAAACTCTAAATGAATATAAATCTATAAAATATATTAAGCTAATAAATGAATGACATATGATGTAAAATGCCACAAAATAAAGGCTATAGTATAATACACCGGATATACGTACATATACAAGTCTAAAATGGTTTAATACTCTTTCTAAGTGGTTTAATACTCTTGCTAAAAATGACAGTCTAGTTCTTTTTTCACATATATTAAAAATATATTAGAATGTTAAATTTATTTTTATCAACATATAACCTTTTATTTTCAAAGAATTAAATAAAATTCATGTGCAAAAAATATATTTTGTCGGCTCTAATTTCTAATTAAGATTGGTCATAAAAACTGAACAATACTCCCTCTATTCCTTATTCATCTTATTTCTATGAAAAAAAATTGTTTCAAAAAGTTATAATTTTTCTATTTTCAATGTATTTTTTATCAGATATTAATGATGAATGGTAGATTTCAAGAAAAATAATGAAATACTATTCGTTCAAAGTTATAGTAAATTGTTATTCATAAAAATGATGCAACTTTAATATATTTTATTAAAATATATGAAAATCCTCAAAATATGATTACGGAGGAACAAAAGGAGTATTAATGAAAATTTTCTTGACTAATAATAATCAAACCTAAAGAAAACAGTAACAGAGCAAATCAACAATGCCCTCTTCTTCCAAAGTGAAACCAATCCACGACGTCTTCATCGTTTCTAGCTGTGATGACACTCGTTACTCCTTTGTCAGCCACCTCTCCGCCGCTTTACAGCGCTTAAACATCACCGTCATTGAAGAAGACGACAAAAATCTCTTACCGGAAACAAAACCATACTTACTAAAGAAGACAAGGTTGGCTATAGAAAGATCCAAGATCTGTCTTGTGATTCTCTCTGAGAACTTCGCATTCTCCAAGCATAGCCTGACTACTCTTGCGGAGGTTATCGAGTGGCGGCATGGCAAAGCTGGCACCACGGTGGTTCCGGTGTTTTACGGCGTTGACCGCTCAGTGGTTGAGCAACAGATTGGAAAATTTGGTGAGGCATTTGCTAAACATGAGACATGTGAGCCAAAAGATCGAGTGACTGAGTGGAAAAATGCTCTAATGGAGGCAGGACACATAAAAGAAGGTCTCGTATCAAATAATGAATCCAGGTAATACATAAATCTATGATGAGACCTAAAGTAATATATAAGTTACATAGATCAATTTATCGTTACCAATCGGTTTTGACTTTTGAGTTGGAAACCTATCATTTTGTCTTAAATGTTGTTACAATTAATTTTAGTTGTGGCAAACTTTGCTACAACAATATTACTAAATTGTATAAATTTGTTGCAATGTTTTGCTACACTTAATTTTATTTCTGGCAAATTTTACTACAATATTACTAAGTTGTATCAATTTCTTGCAAATTTTGTTCAATATCAAATCGTATCTAAGTTGTCACCAATTAGTTTTGAATATTCACCAATTTGTTACAAATAACATAGTTAACTAAAAAAACATAGTTAACTAATTTGTCACTAAATTATATCAATCTGTCTTAAACTTTTGCTACAGCTTGTTGTTATAGCAAAATCTGTAGCTATGTTTGACCAAATTTTTATGAACTTAAAATGAATTTTCTGAACCTAATAATGTGAATGGAATCAAAGTCAAACTTAAATTTTAATAGAGTTCTGTTTGGTGTGAATCTTTACATTTCTTTTTCCAAAATCCATAAGTTAATTTAGGATTTTCTTGTCTTAATCATATGGCAGTGACTTGAAGCTTGTGGAAGATATTGTCTCATACGTACATGAGAGGCTCTTTCCAACCGATAAGATTGGGATAAAATCGAGAGTGTTGAAGATAGAAAACTTGCTCAGTAAGCAACCCTGGGTCGTCCGCAGTGTAGGAATTTGGGGTATGGCTGGTATAGGCAAGACCACCATTGCTAAATCCGCCTTTGACCAGATGAAAGGGAACTATAAATCTCCTCATTTCATCCCAAACTTTGAGACAAAATTTGAAGAAGAGGGAATGTACAGATTAAGAGAGAAACACTTACCACCAAATGTGAAGGAGAAGCTTGACATTAACAGGTGCATTACTAACCAAAGCCAAGATAAATCGCATGAGGAAAGTATTTTCTTAGTTCTTGATGATGTGCGGAGTCCTATAAACGCAGAGTCTTTTCTTGGAGGTTTTGAGTGGTTTGATCCTGGTAGTGTGATCATCATAACTTCCAGAGATAAACAAGTTCTTGTACAATGTCGGATGGTTGAAATTTATGAGGTTGATGGTTTAGATAATGAGGAGGGTCTCAAGCTATTTTTGCGGTGCGCACTTGGAGAGTCCCAGCCTGAAGAGGGTCACCTGAAAGTGTCGAATATGGTGGTTGGATATGCTAATAAAAATCCTAAAGCTCTAAGCTACTACGGAAAAGAGCTTAAGGGCAAGAAACCAGAAGAAATGGAGATAGCATTTCGCCAACTCAAGCTAAATCCTCCTGCTGAAATTCTTGAAGTATTCAAGAGCAGTTATGATGAACTAAGTGATGACGAGAAGAAGATATTTCTTGACGTTGCTTGCTTCTTTAAGGGAGATACCATTGATCGCGTAATGCAAATTCTTGATGGGTGTGGTTTCTTTCCGTGTATTGGGATCGACTATCTTGTTGAGAAGTCTCTAGTGACTATTTGTGAAAATAGAGTGGAAATGCATAATCTAATACAGGATGTGGCCAAGGAAATTCTCAACCAAGAAGTAATGGTTGGGATTGGTCGCAGACTGTGCGACTTTAAGAGCATTCAACCTCTGCTAGAAGACGAAGAAACCAAACCAAATGGGGGAGACAACGAGGGTAGCAAAGGCACTTTGGTATGTGACTATTCTTATATCTTTATGTAAAAACTTGATCTTGGATATGTATGTGCCAAGTTCTTGATCAACCTTATTTTCTTGTTTTTTTTTCAGGATGTGGAAGACATTGAAAGCATATTACTGGATGCATCTTGCTTGAGCTTTATTGTTGACCCGAAGGCATTTCAGGATATGTGTAATCTTAGACTGCTGAAAATTTACAGTTCGGATTCTAAAACCCGCCCTGGACTCAATTTTCGCAAGGGTTTAGTATCTCTGCCTTGCGAGCTACGGCTTCTCCATTGGGAAAATTACTCTCTGCGAACCTTGCCAGAAGATTATGATCCTGACAACCTTGTGGAACTCAACATGCCTTACAGTCAACTTGAGAAACTTTGGGAGGAACCTAAGGTAAATCAAACTTCACACAAGCTTTGTTCCAAATAAAATCATCTTTAACTCAAGTCTTGACATGATCACTTTGTTATCCAGAACCTCAAGTCGCTGAAGACAATCAGTCTTCATCAATCTGATAAACTAGTTGATATCAAAGAACTTTCAGATGCTCACAATCTTGAGCTGATCGATCTCCGAGGCTGTACAAACTTGCAGAGCTTTCCAGCCATAGAGCATTTATATCGTCTTCAGGTTCTCAATCTTTGTGGCTGCATAGGGATCAAAATATTTCCAGAGGTTCCACCAAACATCAAAGAACTGTCGCTCAAGGGGACGAGCATAAGCGAAATACCTGCATCCATCGAGACACTCTCAAGACTAGTAAAGCTGAACCTAGGCAACTGCAAAAAGCTTCTGAATTTTCTAGTAAAGATCTACAACATGGAATCTCTTGAATGGCTCAATCTCTCTGGCTGCATCACACTCAAGAGCTTCCCAGAGATCCCAAAACGAGCTGGGAAACTTCAATATCTTTATCTATGCGGTACAGCCATCGAGGAATTACACACTTCACTCTCCAACATGATTGGTCTAAAAGAGCTGGCAGTGAGCAGAAACCTTAAGACACCTTTCAGCTTGAAGGACTTAAAAGATCTGAAGATTGTTGAAATAGATGAAGTGACTGACACATCTTCTTGAGAGTATAATAGCTGGAAATGGATAAATAAATCCTAATCTAGGGATTCACCGAGAATCCTAAGAAAAGGCAAATAAAAGTCTAGAAGATGATTACAAGGGAAGAAAAATCATCTCGGAGAACAGAGATTCAATGGTGGAAGATGATATTGATGATAGAGAGAAAAGAGATTGAAGAACGTTTTTGTTATTTTGAATTTTTGATTGATTGATTTCCGTAAATGGAAATAGGTTTTACATATAGTGTTTTCTAAACCGAACTAACAAACCACAAAGCGAAATACATTAAAAACTCACTAAACCGGGGGAATTAGAGATATTAGACCAGATTAGAAGAGCTTATCCTGTAACAGGAACTGTTGAACAAGTTGTAGAAGCTAACTCCAATCTCACAGCAGAATTTGAAAAAGAAGAAGATGTGGAATACTCTGTTTCTCTGTAATTTTCTTCACGTTTTCAATGTGTTTATACAAAGATATCAGCCAATGTGTAGCCACTACAGCTATAAAACAATATTGATCTTAAGGCCTCTCCACTGTGCACTGCTTCTCTGTTGCTTCTTAATGTGGATACCACGTTAGATTTATCTTCAGACCGAGTATCTTTAATGGTTACTTGAAGGGATAATTACAACGTTGGAAATAAAATGAGTAGGGATAAGTACTAAGTGAAGCATGAGTGACCTCGTGCTCAGCTTGAGACCTTCCAACGAATTAGAGACTCTGCTACCCGCTTCGCGGAAACATCGAATTTGCTACTCATTCAAATCCCAAGATGTAAATGTTTCCGTGGAGGACAAGCTAATGTTACTTGCTTAAGTGAAAACCATTAACAACTAAAATTCCCAACGATTAAAATGATTAAACAAATAAGGCCTGCTTTGAAAAGGAAAAGCCAATTATATCGGCAATTTTTCTTGGTTCTCTTTCTCTAAGCTCTATCTTTGTCAGATGCACGTTAAGCAATCCTTGGTCTATGTGTTGTTTGATCACCATAAAAATGATCAGTATCCTCTTGTTAAGATATTGAAGAGCTTGTCTCCTTGTTTACTGTCATGTTTCATCTAATTGAGGCTCATATACCAGAGAGACCCAAAACCTCTCTAGAATCAAATGAATCAAGCAAAGCTCCCAATGTAAAAACATTTTATTCTGCAGAGCTGATTAAAAAATCTTTATTGATAAATCGCCAAATCATCTCTATCTTTCTAATTAGGAAAAAAATTTTAGTTCAACAAAGAAATGGAGATTCTAATTAAATAAAGAACTAATAACCTAAACTAACAAAATACATATCAAAAGCTGTACTTCATCACGTCAGTAGACTGTTACCTTCTTCTTTTGGGTAACACAACCTCCTACAATCATGTGAACTACTCTGTAGATCATTGGCCTCAAGTGAACTTACTCTCCGTTTAATAGTTCAATTGATTCACTTGAGCCGTACCCTGTAGCTATACAGTTCTGAAACACGTTCTCAGCTATTTCAGATTTATACACCAAAGAAAAGCCGCATTTCAGTACCTTGCATTCCAAAACTTCAGTTGTACCATCTGTCACTTCAAAGCTAAGGGAAACTTCAGTAGGAACATATTCGTTCTCATGTTCCTCTTTTTGACGTTTCTTGGTATTGAACCAACTAGTGTAGCCAATGAAGACATGTTCCGAAGCAATCTTATGTGGCTCATCATCGCCTGGCTCAGACCAACCACCCACAATGAAATTTACTCGCCTCAAGTTTATGTTGGCATGATCAGCGAACTCACAAGTGCATTTCACTTGGAGACTGTTGGTTTTGTCTTTGTACTCCTTAAATGAGACTACAACACATAGAGCTACTCCATTTAATCTACCGTCATTCCAATCTCGAGGTAGCTTCAGCTTCAAGATTGACCCAACTCCTTGGTGGTTGAACCACACAGGTACTTCATATCCAGGAAAGCAAGTACCGGTCAAGGAATTGAAAACAAAATCCTGCAATTGAAAAATTCATAAGTTTTGGATGTTTCATGAGATATAATAATAGACCAGTGAGAAAGAAAGAGTACCCGATTATAACGATCATCTGACATCAACTGGCTTTTCTTCTGAACGTAAGATATGATCACATTCTTTGAAACTTGTTCTAGTTTGTTACAGTTAGTGAAAATGAATGTGGAATGAATATACTCTTTCGGCAGTGGGATGACCGGTTGACTCGAGACTGTCTTTAGTGAGATACAACCATGTGCATCTAAGCATTGTAGATTCGGTGGAAGCTGAAGAGATATGAGATTCGTACAATGCTTTAGCTCGAGCCATTTCAGATGACTCGTGTTAAATTGCAGATTGCGGATTTCTTTATTTCCACTTAAGCATAAGCGTTGAAGAAAGGATAAGAATGGGACTTTATTTGCGTGTGGCATCTCTTTTATTGATGTTCCGTCTAGCAGTAAGATCCGTAAATTTTTCATACTCCCCTCAACATCAGGGAAACTATTTAGATTTGAACAGCGAGAAACTTTGAGTTCTTGAAGAGAAACCAGCTTCGACAGACAACCAGGAAGAGCTACCAGATTTTTGCAGTCCTTTAGATTCAATAAGATAAGTTTCTCCATACCAATGGTTGAAGGAAGTTCATGAATTGCAGTGTCGTTCAAGTACAGAGTTTCTAGTGTTTTTGAAATAACTTGAAACTTCTGTAGCATTTTACATCCGCTGAGAATGAGAACTTTCAAGCATTCCATGTCGATCTCTGGCAAAGACGAGAGATTTCTGCAGTCTTTTAGGTTCAAGAAAACGAGACTTTTCATATCTTTCATCTCCTCAGGTAACGCCTCCAAACTTATGCAGCCTTCAAGGTTTAGTCTCAAAAGATTTGGTGCTTTTGGGAAACCCGACAAAGATCTCAACTTACTCGAGTGACTGAGATCGACCCACTTTAGTTTTGGTGCAACCTGTACCTGTAACAACCAAAAAGATTTCCACATCATTATTCACACAAAACTAGCCTAAATTAGTTAATAGATAATTGGGCAGACATAAACCTCAGTATCACTCCATACACGAGTAACATTGCTGTAGGGCAAGCTAAGATCGATAAGATTCTTGGGTTTGAAGTTTGATGGAAGTTCCCTTCTTTGAAATTTCATCCAGTAGAAATATCGAACAATATTATCTTCAGGGAAGTCGGGTTCGTCAGGTAAGTTTAACTTGCACTTAGCTTCTCCGTGGCTAGAATCGGTAGAATTGTAGACTTTCAGATACCGTAGTTTGCTCATACCGACAAACGTTTTTTTGTCTAAGGGCTTTTCATCCATTTTAGACATGTCGAACACAATACCTCTAACCTCATCATTTCCCTGTTGATCAAGTAATCAATAGATGTTATTGCAAGCACTTATGAAACTCTACCAACGAATAAAGTCTCAAACAACTTCTTTTTCTTACCTGAGACTCTGTACAACTCGATGAAAAAAGCCTAGATTCCCCTCCATTCGTGTCAATAAGTTCCTTTCTCATTGTAAAGAATAGATTTTGTATCTCAACTCGACCATTAGAGATGTGAATCAAGAACTTGTCTGCGAGATCCCTAACTTCCGTCCCACCTTCACCAGATTCATGGTCAAAAGAATCGAGTAAAGTTTTTACGTAATCTTCATCCTGTGATCTTAAGAACCATAATATATCAAGAAACGCATCCTTCTGTTTCTCATCCAGATCATTTTCATAACTTTTTCTCATTACATCACTGATCTCCGTATTGGAAACTTGTGTGAGTGTTCCAAGTCTTTCTTCCCACTCAGCCTCACTCTTCTCCTTAAGCTCCTCTCCAAATGCCTTGAGAGCTAATGGGTTACCTCCTGAATAATCCACGATCTCTCTAGACATTTCCTTAAATTTCCCCTCAAAAGTAGTACAGATTTGATCGCTAAAGAGCTGTAAGCTTTCGCTTTCATTCAACCCGGGAACCTCATAGAGATCGCAAGTTAACCCCTCGATCAATGACTTGTCCCGTGTGGTAATGACGATCCTGCTCCCCTTTTTAATCCAGGCGGAGCTACCCCAAAGTATTTCGATCTGTTTCTGGTCACGTACATTATCGAAAACAATCACGACTTTCTTCTCGATTAGGCTATCCTTCCAAACCTCAAGTGTACTCCAATCATTATATCTTAAATCTGAACAATCTTTCTCCAATAAACCTTCCACAAGTTTTCTATGCACCCACTCCAATTTCTGCTCCTCTGATTTGTCACTGTCGAACTGGATAAACACGTGACTGCCAATCTTCTTCTTCAGCTCTTCGAACAGTTGCCTGGCGAGATATGTTTTTCCGATTCCGGGCATCCCAACAACTCCAACAATACGAGTTTCTTTGTCATTTCACTCCACATCCAACTTTTCTTTCAATTGCTTCTGGCGTTGTCCTTCTTGTTTGATACTATTTTTAATTTGCTTTAATGGTTTGATATTGTTTAGTGCTGGGTTACAGCCTTCTTCGGGTTTAGGGTTTATTTCATCTTTTGATAGTGCATTCTGAACTGCTATGACGATCTTATCTATGAAAGCCTTGTCGGTACTGCAGAGAAACACAGAGGAAAAAACAGTGAGGCTCTTGCAGTGCACTATAATGGGTGGACTAGTTCTTATCTTTATAAGAACATGAGGTTTTTAATCAGTCTCTCATTAATATAAAAATATTAAAAAATATGAGTGAAAGTGTAGAATCGGTTCTCATTTGAGAATTTTTGAAAACCCATGAGAACCCTTACTTGCACACATGTTGAGATTTGATTGTTTTTTTTTTATAATTTTAAATTAAAAAAAAATTATATTAAGAGTAGTATTAGAAGAATATATTTGAGAGATTCATAGAGTATATCATGCTCTAATAGAATTTTAGTTACTTTTTAAATGTATTTTAATAACACCAAAAGTATATATATTTAATACACAATGATATTATATAAGACACAGTAATAAAAGTCGGTGTACCTACCATCTTAAAAAATAAAACACTTGTCTAGGGTCAGGTCTCCACCAGTAAAAAAATTTTAGTAGTTATATTGGTTCATATCTCAATATTTAGAGTTTTGTGGATGAAAGTGATTTTTTCATTTATGAATTCATTATATACTTTAGTTCCACATCATATCATTTGTATCATTTTGCTTTTACATTAGATAAATGCATAATATAAAAATATATATATTAATATATAGCTATATAATAAAAATAAAAATAATAAAATTTTGAAAATTTAAAATAATTTAGTTTTAAATTTTCTTATTTTATAAAATTAAAACCTTTCAAAACAATTATTTGTATATTTATTGTGTTTTAGGCACCATTTCAGGTTTATCCAAAAATTTCTACAGATCATTTCAAGTTTATCTAAGAATTTATTATTGTTGGGAGTGATTTTCACCAACCAATCAGATCATACCATGTGAGTTGATGACATAGACGATATCCAATGATGTTTTAAATTTCATTTTTTCCTTCATTTTGAATTAAAAATAAAAAAAAAGCATTCTCCAATGCTATTTCATTTTTATCTTCAAAATGAAAGAATGAATAGTGTTCCTTCATATTTGAAGAAATATTATTCACATCTTCATATTTTGAAATTGAAATTTTTTGTTTACAAATTGATCCTTTAAGTTTTAAGAATTTTGTATTTTATACCTAAATAATTTTTTGTTTTTATATTATTCAATTAATTTGTATATTCCATATTTTTATTTTATCCAACAAAAATACCAATACATGGAGACTTTACCCAAATCTGCCAAATATCCACAAACTAAAAATAAGTTTACTGGACAGAGTTTACCCAAGTATGCCGAATGTTTGTGGACTAAGCTAACTCTGCACTGCAGTACGTCTATAGACAAAAAAAAAAAAAATCTGCCAAAACGTGCATACTTAATTATTACTTGTGCAAGTCTGCTAGATAGGTTTTAGAAGTATGCTAAAACGTTTAATTTTGGTAAAATCATAATTTTATTGAATTAGTTGCTTCAAATAAATAATAGATAAAATTTATAAAATTTGAAAGTTAAGCGTATAATTAATAATTAATAATCAAATAAAAATAAAATATTTTTAAAATATTATTTTGAAGTGAAAAATGAAGCAAACCATTAGAAAACTTTAGTTCAATTTTTCTTTAGAAAAAATTGGAAATAAAGGAGTTCTAGCAAAAAAATTTCATCTAAACCTTTTTTTTATTGTCATTTTTTCCTAAACTACCTCTAGTACTTTTCCAAAAAAAACATATACACATGTAGTTACAGACCTATTAAAAGGATTTGAAGAATAAACCTTTTCATTAAGTAGGTTTTTAGCATGATCAAAGTTGTTCTGAAAAGTTTAAATATGTTTTCTAGCGATATAAAATGATCAGATTACATATTCTAGTATTTATTCATGTTCTAAAAATATTACATTATGTATTCTAGTACTTGTTCATGTTCTAGAAATTTTAGAATTGAAATCTGTTCTGAAATTTGTAGAATACATAATTCTGAAATATTTAGAATACATATTCTAACAGTTGTACATGCTCTAGACAAATTAAATTATGCATTCTAGTAATTATAATACATATTCTAAAAATATTAAAATATATACATTAAAATATATACTTTGAAAAATTTTGAATTTTCAAAAAGATAATAACTGAATCTAAAAATAAGGTGAATATAAAAAATTGAAAAATCGTAAATATGTTAAAAATAAGTTAACTTATTTAATTAAAATCATATTTCTTTTAAAATTAATTTTTGTATATATGTTAAAATTCAAAATTAATTATTTATTGGTTGGATTAAGTTAAAAATTGTTTTTTATTGTTTTGTATTGGTTTTTATTTTATTTATTTTTAAATATCTGGTTTTAGTAATATGTAAATTTTCTTTTTTAATGAAATACTTATTCTAAGTTAGAGGTTTTGCAATATGTTTGTTTTTGTTGGAAAATATATGTTTAAAATTAATTATTTATTGTTTTGTATTGGGTTTTTATTTTATTTATTTTTAAATATCTGATTTTAATAATATAATTTTTTTTAAAATGAAAGTCTCTTTCTAAGTTAGAGGTTTTGCAATATGTTTGATTTTCTTGGAAAATTTAAATTGAGGGTATAATGGAGTTAAATATATTATAAAGATTAGTACACCAAACTTTAACTAAATATTTTAGATGGATAAACTTTTTGAAAATGTTACTTTATTTCCAATTTCCAATTTTCCCTTTTCTTTATTTTTTCTTTCATTATAAAAAAACATCATTTTGAAATTTTTTTTGAAACCAATGATTGAAGATGTCCTTCGCCAGCAAAGTAAGGAATAACTAAACATCCGGAGCTAAAGGCGAAGATAGGATCCCCTATTCTTAACTATTAAACAATTCATTAAAAAAATATCACAAGGTTTTGGCAAGGTTTTTAAAATTTGGTTATCTAATAAGACAAGATTTTGATGGGAATTTCAAATCAATTAAAATAGTCAAACCAATAATCCTTGTAAATCTTAAACCGCAAAATAGTCCCGAACCTTAAAATCCGAAATAACCATGTAATCCTAAAATATAAAACCAAAATCTCGGGATTTATCCTTGCCATTTTCTTCTTTAAAGAAGCCATTCAACTGACTTCAAATTAAATTTTGCACCCATTAAACTCTTATAAAAAAACACCATATACTTTTTTGAAATCAAACCCTAATACAGACATGATAATATGGATTTATCTTTAACAAAAAAAAAATATGGATTTAATCTATAGAAATGTAGGTTGATTACATACCTGCTAGTTTCTGATACCAAGCCAAACTTGTCTACAGCTCTCTGCAAAGCTGTGTTCCACTTAATAATTCGGTCGTCTCGATCACTACCTTCCTTCCTCCACAGATTCCATAGCTGAACACCGAAGTCTCCATCAAGACGTTTCACCGTACCTCGGCCCAGCTTGTAAAAAATGGGAATAACCCATAGATTATCTTGATCCACTCGCTCCATTATCTTCATAAGCTCGTTCAAGCACCAATTTGACTCCGTGTACTTACTTGATAAGATCGCCACGGCGACTGTCAACTCTTCAATCCTTGCAAAAAGTTTCTGAAGATCCTCGCCGGCGGGCTCCTTAGTATCTATATAAAAGTTGATTCCGTGGCGTTCAAAGGCAGCTTCAAGATGGGAGACGAAGTTATTACGTAGCTCTTTTCCTCGAAAATTGATGAACACTTGTTGGTGCTTTCTGACGTTGGGAGATGCGGATGACATCACCAAAAAAAAAAAAAAAGTTTTTGTTTTTTGTTGTTTTTTTTGCTATTGATTGTTTGGAGAAGTACAGGTTTTCAATACTGGATCATATCATTGACGTCCCTTTAAGTATGTCCAAGTCGAAAAAGCTATTGATTGATTGTTTGGAGAAGCAATGCACACAGGTTTTTGCTATTGAGTGTTTGGAGAAGCAATGTACACAGGTTTACAACGAATGTATGAATTTAATTAGTCATAGGTAATTTACTGGTTACTTTTTTTTTTGTTAAAATTAAATGTTATTACAAACATCATTTATTTAGTGACTGCAGATTTTAAATGACTACTGTATGCAAAAAAAAATAGTTTGAATTTTAATCCGTAATCAACTAGTCATAAAAAAACAATGCAACTTAAATAATTGATTTTCTAATAGAAGCTTTTTACTTTTGAATTCCCCCTTAATTGTTGATGAACTTAAAAGACCTTCAACATTTTATCACTAGGACATGTGTGTGTTTTAGATCTTGATTATTACGTGACCAATAAAACTTAAGTTTGAGTAAGTCTTGACATTTTGTACGAGTTGATTAGGTGACCAATAAAACACTATTATTTGCATATGCCATGTTTGTTTTTAATAAAATTCAATATCTGAGTTAAGTTATTTCGATTTATTTTTTCAAATTTCACTAGATTTGTCTTTTTTTTTCGAAAAAGTTTATTTCGTTTTATCTCAAATTTCATGTTATTTTGTATTGTCACGCTAATTTTTTTTTACCCCACTACTCTATTTATATATCATGTTATTTTAACATGATGTGTGCTATATCTTTTAATCATCTGATCTATCTATGTATTTTAACATGATATGTGCTATTTCTTTTAATCATGTGATCTATTTATGTCTCTTTACCAATTGGCTCAGGGCATTTTTGTTTGTTCACACCTTAATAAACGTTAGTTAATAACATTTTCTTACACATAGTTATTTTCTAAAACAAAATCTAGATTTAGCTATTCTACAAATTAGCCCTTTTAGAAAACATGACTCCACACATAGTGCGAAATATAACCTAATTTATATTATTTACTTTACATTTTCTTTTGTCTTGAATTTAAGATTTGTTTTTGTTAGAGGAAATATGAATTTAAGAACTTTTCCTACAAAGCCGATACGACCAAGTCGTTCGATAAGCAGATCTCAACGCTCTTTATCAGTTTTATTAACCAAGGGGGAATGAAAAATAACAGGTTGTTAAAAAAAATAATAATAATAACAGGTTTCTTTTGTCAACGAATGATAGAGAACATTTTGATGATTACTTTCTACAAAGTCATAACGTATATTATATTTATGTCTAGCCCATAGTTTATTCATTTACATATCTAGTCCATTCACATTAAAACCTCTATAAATTAATAAACACTACTAAATGACAACTTTTTTTTTAAGTTGGACCAATATAAAAATTAATAAGATAATGGTTTCTAAAATTAATAAGATAATGGTTTATAAAAATTCTTGTGTACATTAAATATATGGTCTCAATAATATACAAATGTATTATAAATTAACTAGTTTAGGCCCCGTCCGATGGATGGATTTCTTAAAATAAAAAATTATTTTTAATGACATATCTAAAAATTGTTTTAGGAAATAAGTACAAAATATGTTTGTTAGAAAAGTGAATGATTTAATAAGTTTGTTTTTAATATGAATAAATTAATTTAAATTTCTATATTACAATATCATTATTAATATATTAAAAATCTAGACCATGTATAATAGCTTTTGGTTTCATCTTTTCGTTTGTTTTTTTGAACATTGTGTGAGATCTGGAAAAACGAATTCGGTGGCCGACAGCTCATATATGAGGGATAAGTTTTCCATAAAAATATATGTTGTCCATCTGCTCTCCTTGTTTCAGATCTTATCTCAGTTTCCAACTGATTATATTTCTCCTCTCGTACTTTCACTCGCCAAAGTTCTTCATTTCTTTGTCTCTTATCGTTTTCCGACAACATAATCAAGCTCAGTCTTTCCGTCACCCATTTTTTTAATTCCTAACTTAAGCTCTATTTATGAAGTTGTTTGGTTTTGTAGTTTTTTTTCTTTTCTGTTTTTGTATTCCCACCCACTATAATTTTTAATCCCTAATAGAAGTCCCACTGCCTTCCTCCCGTCTTCAGATTCATATCTCTCCTCTGATTCAGATCTTATCTCGATTTTCAACCAAATCACTCGCCAAAGTTCTTCGCCATTCCTTGTGTCCTAGCTTTCTTCGACAACATCTTCTATTTCAACCCTTATATTACCAGCTCTAAATTTTTTATTCATATCACTGGCTTTGTTTATGAAGATATTTGGTTATTGCGGTTTTTTTTCTTTTCCATCTTTAGATTGACATCAACAATCATCTTCAATCTCCAGCAAAAGCCCCACTGCCTTTATCCATCCTTAGCATCCAAAATTTTGTATGAAAATTAGCTCCGACGAAAGAATTTCTCTCTAAGTTTTCAGTCTATTTAACCATTTGATCCATAAAATTAAATACATGTATGTGTTAATTCGATCCAATAAATTGGATATATTCATGGGTTAATCCAATCAATTTACTATAAGATTTATTTAACATTTAACCAA
>CM051384.1:1810555-1835555 GCA_028015245.1 Cardamine occulta
TTAGAATAATATATTAGGTTCGATTATACTCATTCAATTTTTTCGTTCAAATAATTAGAAGCGTGTAATAAAAAATTATTGGATCTTAAATAATATAAAAATTAAAATATCTAAATTTGAAATAGAAATTTTAAATTTTATTGAAATAATAAAATTTAACCTATATTAGAAAAACGAAAATTAAAAATTACATACATTATTATTTGATTTTTTTAGATGTTTTCCTTTTCTATTAAGAAAAACAAAAATAACACAATATTTTTTACACGTGTCAGAATCTGATAGATTAAGCGACACATATTGTGATCATGCTAATTATAATCATTATTTTCATTCAAAAAAACGTGTGATAAAAAATTTGAAATTACTTAATGTGTTAAAAATATATTTAATTAAATTTATAAATTATTCATTTGATTAAACATATAAATTTTTTTTATATAATCTATAAATTTAAATCATGTTAATTTTAAGGGTTTTTTTGAAAAATACCCTATTTTTGTTTGTAAATTTTAAAAGTAGTCTATATATAGACTTTTTTTTAAAAATGATAGTTATTTTGTGTTCTTGTTAAAGTTTATGAGCTTCCAACTCAAAACCAATTCGTAATGAGTGGATTGGTCCACATCTCTTATATATTAGTGCTAGTCCATTTATACTTCCGATGTAGGATTCTAATAGTCCCCTTATTTAAGTTTATATCTTTATAACTAATATTAAAGTTTACAGAAAAAAATTATTATCATTAATTCATTACAGTTTAAAAATAAATATTATTAAATATGATGATATGATAATTAAAACTCAAAAAAATTGGATCGGTGAAATGAAATTGTTCACAATTGTAGGAGAAGACATCACATGTGATCTTTCTTTAAGATTTTATTAAAATCTTATTCATTTTTATGAGGTTACCATCAATTTGGTCTTAACCATAATCCATAATAAAAATTTTAATTTAATGGAAACGATGCTCATGAGCAATCCCACAAATTTTTATAGCATTCAAACCATTTAGTTTGTTAATTTTGATTGGTCCAATAATAAAAAATATATGACATTGTTTGAATCGTTAAAATGTATCAGAATATTAAATATTTATTTAAAGTTATTTAGAATAATGATCAACACTAAATATTTGTATAAATAAAATATATATTATATACCAAAAAATAATTGATTTTATTTTAAAAATTTAAGATTTTTTATAAGTTATTATGAAGTTTTGGTGAAAGTATTTTTAAGAAAAATTAATATTTTAACAAAGTAATTTTATTTTTAAAGAGAAAGGATATTTTTTAAATTTCTAAACATGTATCGGTTATTTTCCCAAAATTTTTTATTTTTAATATCATTATGGTCATCTTCCTATCTTTGTTTGATCTTATTTCTATAAAATATTAAATAATCACATCATTAATATATTTAAAATTTCTTTTCATATTTTTATATAACGAATTTTTAAAAACTAAAATACATTTACTCAACATATAAAAAATAAGCGTGAACGAACGATGAGTTGGCCTAGTGGTTAGCCCTTTGGTTACCAAAAACGTAGGGATAATGGAGGTCACATGTTCGATTCACATTGGGAGGAGTATACTCTCCAAAAAAAAGTTAAATTAAATGGTTTAGGCCTCGTTCTGAGGAGATGTCTGCGTCCACAGACCCAAAACCTCTTAGTCATTAAAAAAATAAAAAAAATATAAGCATGGACTAAAAAATTACACACTGCAATGAAAACTATTGGTGTAGTGGTTAAAAAGATATATTAAAAACTAAGTCTATAACATTCTTAAAATTACTTAGAAATTACGGACGGGTACATTTATCTCGCACCGTATATAGATTGATAAATTAAATATTTCACTATTACAACAAAAGTTAATAATTACCAATAATATTCAACAAAAAATAGTCCAGCTCATGTTCACATTTTAATCAAAACTATATATATATTTATAAAATTTTACTATTACAATCGATAAATTTTAAATATTAAAAATTAAAACAAAATATTCCCACATATTGTGTGGGTTAGAATCTAGTATAATAATAAAACATATAAGATAATAAGAAAAATGTTAGTTAAACAACAAATTAAGTTAACTAATATAAAATCAAACCATATACAACAAATTTGTTATTTTGAAACAATATTAAAAATCTATAATATATTTATGGGTGTCTTTGCAAACTGGGTAGTTCTTATGTTTTTATAGGGTGTTTAGGTATTTTAAGTTTTAATTTGCAAAATAGATAGTTTTTAGGGTAGGTTTTAAGAGAAAAGTAGGGGGTATTAAAGTGAAAACTACCCTAAATCCTAAACTAACTTAAAAACAACCTAAATAAATAAAAAACATTTAAAATACTTTCTTTTCCAATTTTTTCTATATTTATAAAATATATATATTTCATTAAAAATAAAACTATCCATAAAATTAAATAGCAAAAATAATATTTATGCATGACACATGTTATATTACCTAGTAGTTATTTTATATATATTCGTAAAACATAAATTTTACTCTCCTGTATATGACGCGGAAACAAACGAAACCGATCTAAAGACCCAATTCAATTCAATCCACCAAGAACGTTTTAGAAAACTCTTGGACCCTCAAAGTTTTAGTATTCTACTTTTGCACAATTCACAACTGCTGCCTCTAGCCTACTTCTTGTGCCGACTTCGACTGCCTTATTTCGGGTGAAGAGTAACGGGTGATAGGCTTAGTAGGGCTCGAACGGGCGAAGCGGGACATGTTCAACCTCACGTCTAACCAGCGTCAGGTCGAACGAGCCCCCTAGCTCATTCTTGTTTGAAGACGGGAACATTAGCAAGATGGATTAGGATGGCTCTTCAGGATAGTGAAATTAAATTCAAAATTCAAATTACACCAAAGGTCATATTGCTGCCATACGTTGTATGCGGCCATACGTTGTTATGACTCATTCATTATGATAGGACGTCAGAAGACAATGAAAAGATTGTGTTTGGCCTTTATAGAAATTTTCATAGCGCACCTCCGACGTTAGTTAGCAACTCTTGACGCGTTCATCGGTTTTTCTGGTCAAATATTTGTCAATATCAAACTACAAATTACTAGAATGTATCAATCTTACATGCAACAAGCAAAACTTCGTGAGGCCAAATAACTGTTTTTGAAATTTTGAGCTTTTATATAAGACTAACTAAAACTGTTTATAAATATTCCATTCCTACAGTGAAAACTTTTTGACCTAGTCAACACTAAAAAGCCTTTACAGATGTGAGTTTAATTCCTAAAAATATACATTTTCTCATAGATTAATGGATAAAAATTGTCGGAAGTTCAAAAATGTTGAAGGTAGAGCCACCCATTATAGTCTCTTATATTAGAGGTACAATTTTCCATCTTGAGTATCGTGATCGGCGATCGGCGATCTGAATATTGCAGAGAGAATTACATATATATATATATATTAACTTTCTTTTTCATTGCCGATACTGGTTTTCACACCCGATACCGGTTTTTCCCAAGTGATACAACATTTCCGTACCCCGTACATTTTTGAGCTTATAACTGATGCTCGAAGGAGATAGAGTGTTTGAGCATATAGGAATTACATTTTGGTAATAAGTAAGAAGAGATTGATGAAGCATGATTACCACTAGCTTGAGTCTGGCTACAGTTGAAAAAATCTGAACCATGTAGAGAGGAAAGATTCTTCCCTTTGTGGCTGAATCCGAATTTCAGCATGTGAGTCTAGATAGGCGAGTTTGCTTCTGAGAGTTTGCCTTATAAGACGCCCAATAGAGGAGGGTGGTTGGGAGATTGCTCGATGCAGGCGAGCATTCCTCTCCCTCCATATCTCATATACTGTAGCGTGGAAAAGCAGTTAATGATGAGCTTCCGGTTGGTAGAGACTGTAGAGAGCCAAGACAGGAGATGAGAGAAGTCAGAGGAAGCATTGGAGGAGACCTGAGAACTGAAGGATAACCAGACTTCAGAGGAGAAGGTGCACTCTAGAAATAGATGTCTCTTGATTATTTTGAGAGAACCAAACAGAGCTATGCCAAGGGACAGATGGGAGTGCTGGCTGCAGGGAAGACCAAGTTAATGAAGATGAGAACTGATCCGGAGGTGAATCTATGGTGTTTCGCCAGAGAATTACATATTATATTGTGGAGTTTTTCGTAGAACTGTTATCGCAATCCTTATAGCTAGATATATTTAATGAATTTACCTACATTTGTAATAGGAATATATCAAATATTTATATATGATGATAATATTACAAACGACAAAAAAAAATTACGCAGTTTAATTAGACGGATCATATGATTTTCTGATTTTTGATCAATTTTGTCACAATCACCAGTTCACCACATCCGTTTATTTCCGAACGAAAAGTCTAGTGGACCGATTTTAAGAACTTTGATTACATATAAAACCAGTGATATCTATATACTTCCATTGAAAACTATAGAAACGTGCATTTAAAATTTGACACAATTGCTCTGTTAGTTTTAGTTAAATAGTAAACAAAACCAAAGTATGATCCTATAGTTAAAAATATTCTATAATAATATACAAAGAATATAGACCTATCCATTTATTAATAATTGGATTTAAGTTAGAATCTCATAAAAGAAATTATCGATAGCCTATATATTTGATCCAAGTAAAATAGGTCAAATTAATAGAATATATTTGCAGATTTGCTAATGCTAAACTAGAATTCAATTCGAGATGGACACTGTTGTAAACCATTTCTAAGTTAAAAGTCCATAACATTGAACAAATATCAATATCTATTTATTAGGAACACCAACAGAGAAAGGAAAAAAAAAACTGTTAAAAGATAGTTTTGAACTTCGCTCCCTTTTTTCTGTTGGAGTTGACAAGTGTTTATTTTGGATTAATATTTTGCGCTTAGACAAGTTTATCAACTATAATAAAATAAAGCAGCTGTGGATAGAAAATTTCGAGGAGTTTTATATTCCGAACAGTGACACCATATCTGATGGTACGGGACAAGCAAGTTATTTGACTTCAATTAAATATAATTAATAATAATTTATTTTAAGTTGTATTATTTAAAAGAAAAAATGCCAAATAAAAATTAGTATCAATTGTTTAAATTATCTAAAATTTTGAAAAATGATTCAATTTATTTTGTATATTTGTCACACATGGCCAACCAAGTGATGAGCAGAAAATGACTCATATATAAATAAACTCATCATTTTAGAATAAATTTAATAAGAGTTTAGATAAAACAACTTTCATCACCAAGTAATTTTTAACATATTTCTTTTAATTAAAATATTAAATAATATTTGAGACATTATCAATAAACTTACCTATTATCATAAATTAAATGATATTTTTGATTAATTAAATTTAATTATAAAAGTAATTAATTTTAGCATCAACTCTTTATAACTGATGTAATTATAACATCAATTATAAATAAACAATACAACTATGTAGCATCAATTGTTTAAATTGTAACAAATACTAATATCATTTATATTAACTGATGCAAAATTAACATCATTGTTTGTAACTGATGCAAATTTAAGACTATTTATTAGTAAATGATACTCACTCTGTTCCTAATTAATCCTATTTCTAGAAAAACAAATTGTTTCAAAAAGATATAATTTTTAGGTTTTTTATGTAGTTTTTATTAGTTATTGATGATGAATTGTAAAATTCAAGAAAAATAACTAAATATTATTGGTTTAGAGTTATTGAAAATTGTTAATCACACAAAACAATGCATTTATAACCATTTTTAATATGTTTTCTTAATATGTGTGAAAAATGCTAGAAATAAAATCAATTAGGAAGAGAGATAATATATATAAACATCAAATATTTTGCATCCTTATTTCTAGAATCACTTATATAAATGATGCAAAATTAGTTTGCATCACTTATAAGTAATGCAAATATACAAAATAAGTGATGCAACATACCATTTTCATTATATATACCTATAATAGAACAAGTATTTGCTATTTTATAATAAGCGATTCAAAAAAAAATGGTTAATATATATATATATATATGGTGTGATATAAATGTTTGAATTAATGGTAAAAGCACACAAAAAAGTATGAGATAATTATTATAAAATCTAAAATAAATTAATGATAATTATAATTATGAATTTAAATTAAATGTAATTTTATTTTTATTTTGTTAAAATTATCTAAAATGTAACTAATAAGCATATTTATAATAGTGCAAGCACTCATGACTCATTAGTTAAGAATTTAAAGGTTTCTACACCAAATATGGGGTTCGATCCTCAGAAAGCGAAGTTTCTTACAAATTAATGGATGCAAACTTGTCAGAGGTTTTAGAATGCTGCATATAAAGCCATTCATCGTGGCCTCCTGTGTTGTGAGGAGGGTATCCATCACAGAGATTGCGTACATGCATAACCGTCCGTCGTAGATCCAAGTGTTACAAAGAAAGCATATCCATCATGGAGATGTCATACATGCAGAACCGCATGTGGAAAAGAATTTTCATCATGGAATTAGTGTTTAAAGAAGATGTTAATCGTAATCCCATATACTGGAAACGACATATAGCCAAGTAGCAGGATTAGATCAAATATACCCAATAATAATAATATAATAGATGATAAAAACATATTTATAATCAAAATATTCCTAATAATATATCCAAACAAAATTGATTTAATTGAATTTCATATATATATATATATATATATATATATGAAATAGAAGCAGTTTTATCCAGCCACAGTCCTAGAATGAGAAGACAACATCAACACTTACCATCGTGGATTCTATGGAGACGATAAAAGAGTAAGAATCTACTTGTTCACCAGCAAAAAAAAACTCTTCCATGGATAAATACTCTTTCTCTCGCAAAAACTAATTTAAAGGAACGGCCGAACACTGAGAACTACAACACAAATCTAAAGGGTTGTATTGAACTAAACATTTAGAGTGATTTAAATTAAAATAATAAATTAATAATATTCATAAAAGTTTTTAAAAATCTTTAAATTCAGTGTTATTAGATTATTGATTTTAAAATATACAATCAAATCCACTGTTATTAAAAACATTTTAAGAATGAAATATGAGAATTTGATACACAGAGGTTTTAATCCTGAATAATACTGCAAGTGCACAGTGGCAATCACAATAGTACTTAGGAATCAAATTCACAAGGATCAATAGAGCACATGAAAAATTAAGGTGATTTAGATAAAGTTAGGATGCAAAGGATTTTACTTGAAACTAGAGGTGGGCAAAATACCCGCACCCAAAACCCGAACCCGAACCCGACAAAAAAAATCTGAACCAAACCCGATCAAAAGTTTTAAAATATCCGAACGGATCCTAGACTAATAAACCCGAACCCGAATCTGAACTCGATCTGAACAGATAACCAAATGGCTATCCGAAATATCAAAAATATAATATATTAATTATATTTAGACTTGATATAACCTAATTATCTAAAATTACAATTATAAACCCAAAAATATCACTTATTTTAAGACTAAAATAATCAAAATAACTAAAATATCCAAAAGTTCCTAATTATATTTGTGAAAATTTAACCTAACTTTATTTAAATTTAACATTTTTATTTTATTTTCTTTAATATTTCGGATACCCAAACCGAACCCGAACCAAAACTATAAAATACCCGAACGGGTCCTATACCCTTAAATCCAAATGCCCAAAAACTCAAAATATTCGATCCGAACCCGAACGGGTACCCGAATGCCCACCCCTACTTAAAACTCATGTAACTAACATCATATAATTAAATAAATATATATTAATTTTCAGAAAATTATTCAGGGATTCATGCATATAAATGTAATGACGATATAAGATACATTAAGAACCATTTAGAGCTTAGATTACGAATGTAAGTTATCCCGCTGTCGCGTAACATAACTATCTATGCAACATATTCCCTAGTAATAAACAACTATCGTTTCTTGGGAGAGAATCATACTTTCATTGAGAACCTATCTAATATGCTCACAAAGTATAAATTACAATTATTATTGGCAATAGACACTTTGCCCATCAAAGATAGTTTCATCCATTCAATAACACTTTGAGTGCCACGATGAGATAAATTTAGGGCAGAGGCTAATTGGCCAAATTAGACAAGGTATTAAAAAATAAATCTATGACGAAAAACTATATAAATAATCTCATAAAAACCTTAACATGAATCTACATGAACATCCTTTCAAAAATCCTAATCTTTATGAACAAATCTACTCACAAATGCAAATAATATGCAATATAAAATAAAAGCATAAAAGAATATATATACAAAGGTTTATATACTCACAAATGCTCTAAATGAGTGTTTTTTACACAAAAGTAGAAGAAGAAAAAGAGAGAGAAAATATGAAATAGAGAAAAAAAAAAGAAAATAGAGAAGATGATATTTAATCTCATTTAATTTCATCCATTAGATGTAAAAAAAAATTATTTCCAATCTAACGAGTTTAATCTGAACCATTCATTGCTAATTAATCTACTTTAATCCAACTAACTATAACTACTTTAATTCCAAATGAATAGTTGGAGTAAAATTGTATTGATGAAAAGTAAACAATGAAAAATGTACACCTAAGCATAGAAGCGTGTTAAATTAGTCGAAAACGATGGAATGTATGTTAAATATCTCTTAAATCAATCAAACGTTAACAACAAATTGTAGTAATTAATCCAAAACTTATATTTCGCTGAAATTTCCCGGCTTTTTATTATATATTTACTAAACTTCCGACAGGCTTCGAGCTTTGATTTATATAACTATATAAGAATAACATAACTTAGCAATGCTTTTAAATCTTAAACACAAACATATATTTGCTTTTGCCTTTTGATGTTCCAACCCAATATATGGACAATGACAACAACAACAACCAGGAAGCTAAGCACGCCATTTATTTGTGTTTTGACAACAATGATCCAACAATTTCCTCCTTCATCAACTACCTCAGACCTACTTTCAACCGCCAAGGGATCTATGAGCTTGAAGATGATCGTTTCTCCAATCTAATTAAGGGTCTTGTGGTGGTTTTCTCAAGGAACTATACGTTCTCTGTGCCGGAGAATCTCGTGAATCATCTCAGCAAAAAAGACCTTGTGGTGGTTCCGGTGCTCCACGGAGTCACGGTATCATCCTTCAAGCAGCAAATTGCTGTGCTTGAGCCAGGGGCGCGTGTTCTACTAGAATCAGCAGCATTACCCAGTCACGTTTATGATGATGAACGAAGGTATATAAGTATAAGAATTACAAATTTGCTTAGATAATCTTTCTTAAAACCAGGAATATCCGGGCTATAGTTTTAGCACATAATCATTCTATTTATAACCGGTCGAGTTAACAAGACTTTTCGACTAGGGTTAATCTATACTATTAAATAGAAAGCACATTTTGTAAAAAAACATTTCAAATGTAAACAATTACATATAATGCCATTAGTTTTTAATGTTTTTAAATAAAATCATTGAGGATACGATAGTAATCAAAAAATTAATATAATTAAACAAAAAATCATAAAAAATATTTTAAATAATTATTAGTTTCCAAAAATTAAACTCACTTTCTCTCTCTCTTATTAATTATGGACGAAAATTAAATAATTTTTAAAAAAAATTTGTTAACCAATTAAAATTGAAAAATTAAGATTTGATATCTAATTATACCATATTATTTATTTTAAGTCATTATATTTGAAAGTTTTGGTTCATATTTAAAATTATGATTCTTCTATCATCTTTGTTTTATCTTTATTTTCAAAATATTTTGAATTATCATATAATACTTATAGTTAATAAAAATATAGATTTTTCTGCATATGTTGTGAATCAAATTTTTAGAAATACAGATATATTACTCAATCGATGAAAAAGAATGTGTGTTCAAAGTCGCAAATTTGTTAAAAAAATATTAACAATGGTTCAAGTCATATTATAAAAAAAGATCAAAATAATTCAAAATCTGAATGAGCAAGAACATTACCTTATTAGGTGTCAAAATTTAAAATTTTATTCGTTTAATCTGGTTCTTTAATTAAACCAATAATTTGACCGAATAAAATATTTTAAATACTTAGTTTCAAATATTGTAAATATTAATAATATTTAAAATCTATAAAAAGTGTCAAATAAACATAAATGCCCTTTTGACAAAAAGAAACATAAGTGCCCCAAGAAAAATCATATTAAATTGATTTTCATACGTATATAATTTGATTTTTTTACATTATACCAGTTTTTAAGTAATTTATTTAACTAACTACATATACTACCAAAAACCACAATTATAGTTTGAGTACTCTTATATGGTTATTCGACGCAATCAATATGTTATTTTAAAGGTTAGTCTATTTCTGGTTTTGTGACAAAAAATAGTGGGTATGAGATGGGAACATATCATTTAGGTAATAAAAAACATTACTCAAACGATTTTCTATTTAAAAACAAAAAAAAATTTGGGTAATGGTACGGGATCAAAAACAATTTGGGTAGATAAATTCAGTTCTCAAATTTTCACTAATTTTGGTAAGAGTTGACTATGCGACGGGTTAGATTTCACATCGAGATGAATAGTTTAGGAATTTCGGATAATTTTTGAAAACATTTAGAAAATTTTTGAGAAGTATCAAATTTTCTAAATAATTTTCATTAATTTTATAAAAATTAAATATTCAAATGTAAAATACATATATCCTGTCTAAAATTCTTATTCAGTCTCTTATCATAACATTGTCGAACGAATAATTGTTTGGGGTTAAATTGCCAAATGGGTAATTATTTAAAAAAAACGGTGGTGAGATGGAAGATTTTTAATGGATGCTAGATGAGACGGTTTTTCGTTCCAAAATAGATATGTCTAGATTATATATTGAAATAATCCAAACTAAAACCGAATCCAACTCCGATTTAACACCCCTAATCAAACTGTTATAAATATTTTGATTAGTTAAAAAAATATACATATTACAATTAAATTATATCTTAAATTTAAATATCAAATAAGTTTATTATACAAATATAACCCCGCACGTATATAGTTAAATACGATGTATTTTCTTACATTACTTGGGTCGATAAGATCTACACCATAATCTAATCCCTTATACGCATAGTAAAGCGATTTACTAGAGTCATTCTGTTTAAAATATGGTAGAGGTGTACATATACTGCGTCTATTAAAACCTTACACAAATTATGGATTGTTTGGTAATAACCTTAAGAACTATGTTAATAATAGTGTTACATGTTTTGGTAATTAAAACTTATTCAGCATCGGTATGACAATATCAGATCAGTGAAAATATTATTTTGGGGGAGTTATTTATTTATTTATTTAGGTAACTAAGAAGTTCTGGTCTTACGGTCGACTCTCCCGGCAATCAAAATTTGGTACCGGATCCCTAATTTGAGTCCTATACGTACGTTAGGGATTCCATCAGAAAAATGGCATCGACACGTTGAGTTACTTTAAATAATTAGTTTAGAAATTTGTTCAATATACGTATCGATATCTAAAGAAAGATTGCGTAAGTTTTAACCTTTTATGTAGTTATTGAAGCTATGCTGAATCATGTCTATAATTTTTTATTTTGTAGTGAATCCAAATTTATGGAAGAAATCGCGAGGGATGTGTTTGAGAAGCTCTATCCAACAGAAGAGATTGGGATTCCCAAGCGCCAACTTGACATAGAAAAGTTGCTACGCAAGCAGCCATGGGGACTCCGCACTCTAGGCATTTTTGGTGAACATGGCATTGGAAAGACGACTCTGGCTAGAGCCATCTTTCGGAGAATGTCTAGTGGGTATGATGCTTCTTGCTTCATCAAAGATTTTCACAAAGAATTTAGCGAAAAGAGAATTACATTGTCTGATAAGTTCTTGGATGAGACTCCAATGGAAAATTTTGACCTAAGCAGTTCTGCTTCAGAGCCAAGCCACCGTCGAAAAAGAGTTCTCATTACTCTAGATGATGTGCAAAACTATGAAGACGCGAAGTCTTTTCTTGGTAGCGGATCATTTGGTTCAGGGAGCTTGATTATCATAACCTCAAGTAATAAAGAAGTTCTTGACCTTTGCAATGTCAATGAGATTTATGAGCTTCAAGGTCTAAACCAAGAAGATGCTTTGAAGCTATTCACAAGGTGTGCCTTTGGAAAGGATGTGAAAAAGCAGAATCTTTCGGATAATTTAATGAAGAAGATTGAAACTGCTAATGGGAACCCATCAACTATCCGCGAACATGCCAACAAGACAAAAGAGGAATCTATGTGTAATATTCTCCCAAGAAGTGACACCGAGCTTCAATCGTCTCCCAATGTTGGCTTGGTAAGTTTGATTGAAGATATCATCAACTCTACAAGCCACGTCATCAATTTAGTTAAGAGTATAATCAGTAAAAAAAATAAATTCTCCATCTGTATAGTGGGATCTTTGGTTTTTGGTTTTATTTGGATCTTGCAGGGGCAAACACAAACCCTATTATGGTGCATCGTAAATTTATGTCTTTAACAGATGTTTTTTTAAACCCGACCCGGATACCGGATCACCAGGTCAACTCAGATCGACCATGGGTCAATAAATTAACAAAATTTGTATGTATATATATATTACATACATATGTATAGTTCTATAAATGTAAAAAACAAAATATTCATATACTTTCTTATTAAACCTTGTTTGCTTTCACCAGAAGATGACACATATCAAAATTATAATTAATAAGATCATGACACACGTGTTGGTTGATCGATAAGATTATGAATTTATGATATGTGTAAAAAAATATTTAAATAAATAATCATATAGATAATCTTTACTTTCTATTTTTATATATTATTTTTTTAATAAAAAGTAAAACCAACCAAAAATAAAATAAATAAATAAATCAAATAGATAATATTTATTTTTTCATTTTTTACATATAAAAGTTTTAACATGTTTCTCTTATTACATAAACATTGGTTGCTCTCATCAAAAGCTGACACATATCAATATTATAACTAACAAGATCATGATATGTGTTGGTTGATCGATAAGATTATGATATTTATAAACAAATTATTTAAATAAATAATCAAATAGACAATCTTTACTTTCCACAAAATAAAAGTCCAATAGCAGGCAATCATATAGATCCATCCTTTTGATCCATGCTTGATTACGTCAACTGTGATCTTCCCAAGTTTTGTTACCGCTCCCTTCACTCTCCCTGTATTGGAGACCTACTTACTACATCTCAAATTTTTACATATTATTTCTTTAATCAAAAAGGAAAGCCAACAAAAAAAAAATATTCAAATAGATAATCTTTAATTTTTGTTTTTTTACATATATAAATTTAAACATGTTTTTAAACAAGTTTAAATGTTTTTAAATTAACTTCAAATAATTATTTTAATTTTATTCATTTAAATCAATAATGAATTAGTTTAAATTTTTAGATAATATATATGTTAAGAGTCGTATGTATATTTAATTAACTGTTTACCTAAATTATTTTTTTAATCAGAAAAGAAGCCCAACAAAAAAAAGGGAGGAAATAATAAATAAGCTAATTTTTACTTTCTATTTTTTTATATGTTCAATCTTCTTATTTTCATAAAATTTAAAATTTTTCTTTTCAAATTTAGATTTTAATATTTCCATATAATTTAGAATTCAATAAAAATCCACACGTTTCTAATTTTTTCCAACGAAAAAATTAATTGAGTATAATTCAATCTTATTCATTATTCTTGGTTAAGTGTTAAATAAATCATAGAGTAAAATTATTGGATAAACTCATAAATATATTAAATTTAATGGTTTTCATCAACACATAAATCTATTTAATTTCATTGATTAAATAGTTAAATAGATATAATAAATTTATTATCATAAAATAATAAGAACGATCCAATTGCATAAAATTCAATAAATTATAGAATAACAATTTTTACAGAAAATTATAAAATTAGGTATTTAGTGAAAAATATATGTTATGTATGCAAGAAAATCGAACATCAAATAAGTTATAAGTGCAAAATAGACCCCAAATAAATATAGATCAACAAGCAAAAATTTGATACAATATATGTATTGTGGAAAAAACAAAGAAATGAAAATTTGAAAAATGGTGATTATCAAATTGGTTACATATAATTGGTACAATAAAATAAATTGGTTAGAAAGTTAGATAATATTCTAGGTTTTAAAAAATAACACATCTATTGGATAGAAAAATTGAAAAAAAAAAATCAAAGCATGAGGCAGAGATCCACTATTTGTATCAAAAGGGTTATAAAATAGCAAATTTTAAATATTTTGAAAAAGATCTTGACTTGTCAACCAGTCCTCCAAATCGTGGGTTAATGGCGGTTTTTAGTGGATTTTTCAGTGCTATTATTGATGGATGGATTTAAGCATTAAGTCTGAACCAAAGTAGTCCCCGGATCTCGGTTAACTGATCGGATAGGCTGGTCTGGAACGAGCGTGAAAACATTGATTAATTTAATAGAATGTGCTCGATTCAAAGATATCAAATAAAGGAAACTTTGTTCATACTCTCGATCAATTTTTTTCTTTTCATTCTCTCGATCTTCCTTTAGAGTACTTATACTAAATTGGAACTCAAAACTCAAATCTAGTTCCTAAACTCATAAAGAACACTTGAACCGGCCTATCGCATGTTGTAATATTCTCTACAAAATCATCTCTAAAATCATTGCAAACAGACTGAAGGCTACTCTCCAACACATGATAGAGTTAAACCAAATGGCATTCATAAAAGATAGGTTGCTATTGGAGAATACCCTACTCGCTACGGAACTTATGAAAGATTATAATAAGGATTCGATTTCATCAAGATATGGAATAATTTGATATTTCGAAAGCTTTTGATACGGTATAACGAGATTTTACTGTGGTGACTTTGAGGGCCATGTGTTTCCCAGAAAATTCATTTGCAAGATCAATATGTGTATTTCGACGACACATTTTTAATTTGTGTTAATGGTGATCTGAAGGTTTTTTTGGGAGTGAGAGAGGTCTTCTTCAAAGATGTTCTCTATCGTCGTACCTCTATGTCATTTCTAGTAATGTCCTACTGCACATCTCAGTTTCGCAGATAACATCTTGTTTTTTTCCCATGGGAAACAGCCTTCAATTGAAAGTATATTGTACAAGTTTTCAGAGGTTTGCCAGGATCTCGGAACTGAATATTAATACCATAAAATCAGCGATTTTTACTGCAGGCCTTGATAAGACTAGAGCGATTCAAGCGGGTTTAACTGTTTAAGTGAGGGCAGTACTCGGAGTGCATTGTCAGTCCAATACTTAGGCTTGCCACTAAACATCAAGTCAATGACCCGACATGACAACGAGCCGCTCATTCACAAAATTTGTACGCACTTACTATCTTGGACGAACAAGAGTCTACCGTTGCGGGACATGTTCAGCTCATCAAATCCATAATTTTCAGCATCTCAAACTTTGAGTGCTCTATTTTCCATCTACCCAAGAACTGTCTTGATGAGATAGAGCGTATTTGTGGGGACTTTTCTTGTACTTTTAAAGATTTTAAGATATTTTTTAATTCATTTTTTTTGTTATTATTGATATATACATATTAAAACTTAATTAATCTGTTGACAAAAAAAAAACTTAATTAATCTATAATATGCATTCGGACCAGGTTGATCAATATAACCCGAAAGATAGTGGGCCGAAAATACTCACTTTAGATTGGATTTAAAAACATCAACACCAACAACCCAAATAACTAAAAAACATAGAAAGTATTTAATAAAAGGTTTCCCCATAATCAATAACTTGAAGATGAGTTGACTTAAGGAAAATTTTAAATATATGATTTTCTATATAATTCATTTGTTTAAAAGAAATTTATTAGTAGTATTTTAATTTTAGATAGAAAAATATAAAATTTTAAATATATTTCAAAATATAAAATACTTAGTATATAGTCTAACACTGTAGCCATTGCCATTGCAACCTTGGATAAAACACTGTAGCCATTGCAAATAGATCACTAACTTCTTTCCAGTACTTATCAAACTTCTCCTTCATTGGCTTTACCATGTCTTTGATAGCTTCATCTTCACTAAACTCATTCAATATCAACCAGTTATTGATCTTCCAAACTTGCATGAAATACAAGTTTGAAGTTGGATATGTGGAACCAGAAATCAGATTAGTAACCACATCAAATGGCTCCAGCAAATCACACAGATTTTGAAGACGTTTTCATTCAGCTTCTGTAGGATAAAACTTGTAGTTTTTTGCATCAATAAGCTTGAGATTAGTAAAGGCAGCTCGATAATTGAGAGCCCTATCCAGCATCTTGTACGTTGAGTTCCATCTAGTTTTCACATCCAACAGCAAACCAACCTTAGTCTTTATTCCAACAGATTGCACACATTTCGCAAATAAGATCTGACGATGTTCTGATCCTTGAATATACTTAATACTCTCCCTAATCTTATGCAACGAAGTAGCAATCACTCCCAGACCTTCTTGAACAATTAGATTAAGAATATGAGCTGCACATCTGACATGAAAATACTGTCCTCGAGACAACAAATCATCACGGAGCATAAGCTGACTCTTCACAATCTCTTGCATTGTATCATTGCTACTTGCATTGTCTAAGGTGAGAGAGAACACTTTTTTTTGAATTCCCCATTCCTCTAATTTCTCAAGAATCTTCATCGCTATGTTTGTACCTGTATGAGGAGGTGGTAAAGCACAAAATACAAGAATTTTGTTCTTCAGCTTCCAGTTTCTGTCAATGTAATGTGTTGTTACACACATGTATCCCTCATGAGTTATTGCAGTCTACAAATCAGAAGTTAGACTGATCCTTCCAGGAAGATTAGCTAATTCTGTCTTTAAATTCACTGACTCGCTCTCGTAGAACTTGTAAACATCACCTGCCACTGTGTTCCGGCTGATAAACTTCACATCTGCATTCAATTACTTCCAAACTTCTCTTACTCTCTGATACTCAACATAAGAAAATGGTAGATCATGCTGAATGATACACTTAGCAACCATTTCACGAAAAACCATATGATCTATCTTCCTAGCTTGTAATCTTGCTTCTGAATTGATCATCATTGTACCAATATCAGCATTTTTAACCTTAAGCTTACACGCAGCCAAATGACGTATGTATGAATTAGTCCTATTCTTGTGTGAATTATATGCATAATCGCTCTTACAATGGTTGCACTGTGCTCTTTCTTCAGTTTTCCCCTTAGTATCTTTCTTAATGATGACTGTAAAGTGTTTCCAAACATCTGAATACTGTCTTCTCTTTTTCTGTGTTGAATTCCCTTTCTCACCATCATTATCATCATCCTCAATCTCAATGGATTGCCTTTTCCGAGTTTTAGAGCCTTCAGCTTCATTAGACATCTTTTTCTTCTTACTTGTTGGTAATTTTTCTTTGTCACCATCATCATCATCATCCTCAATATTGATTGATGACCTTTTACGAGCTTTTGATGATTCACTATCAATGGCTTGCCTTTTACCATGTTCAGAAGCTTCATCTTCATCAAACAAACTTTGCTCGTGTTCATAATTTGCAGCATCAAGAACTCTCTGAGATTCTGAGTCTAGTGATCTAAACTCCCATGAATCACGTGATGAATCCTAAAATAAAACAAACACAATTTGATGGATGAATGATATTTCAATGGATTCTCACGTGACAATTGACACTAACTTAGAAACTTATTAACTTACCATGACAATTTCTTCAACGTGGGTCTTGATTCTTCACTTCTAATGATTGATTTGGTATGATAAGCTTTAATTTTGTGATGACGAAAGTGCCAAAGTGTCAAGGAGTTATCGATTTACTGTTTTAGATAATAGGTCACGTAACAAAGTGCCTAAGAGTCACGTATGAAGCTGTTATCGAATTAGGGTTTTAGATAATAACTTTTTTTTTTTTAAAGAGATGTCAAATTATTAAAACCTCTAAAAGAATTAGAGGCTTTTAAGCAGACCGCCCGCCAAGCCCGCAAACCCGCATGGACATGCCCACCAAGCCTGCAACCCGCCTGGTCATTGCCCGCAAGGCCCACCATTTTATGGACATCTTTTTAAGTGTCCAGCCCCGTCCCGCCCCGCCATAGTACTAAATGGGCTTAGCCCGCGGGCGGCGGACCTCTTTGACAGCTCTATATATAGATCATACTAATATCACATTATTGACATAAAATAGTTTGTTTAACAGTTCCGAAAAAAATAGAAGTTCATTGATCTTGTAGCTACTTCTACTTGATCTTGCATTGAGTGTTTTCTTTTCCACGGTAACTAAGAAGTTCATGGTTTTATGGTACCGAAACATAAAAATTTTGATTCTCTCTCGCTGGAACATAAAAATTAGGATTCTCTCTCGGTGGAAGTCAAAGTCGATACTTCGTATTTGATCCAAATTTTGAGTCCTATATAGACTTTGACTTCGTTATACGTTGATCAAATGCGAAGTATATACGTTAGGGATTGCTTCAAAGAAATGGCATGATACGTTGAATTTTTTTAAATAACAATTTTATAAAATTTATTCAACATATGTATACATATATATCTAAATATATATAATATAATTGTTGAAAAAAACCAACATATATATAGAAAACTTCCATGGACGTTACTTTTTACATAGTTAACGAAGCTTCTTTTTTTGTCATCTAGATGGTTTATTAGAAATAAATGTCTGAGATTACACAAAAGACATAAGCCGGTAGGAGAATAAACCCACCCGTAGCCATGTCAGCACGGACACGAATCTGTCCGAAGCCAAAAGCCCAAAAGAGAGAAAACAAGGTCCGAACGACTACAATGAGACATAGCTCAAACAAGGAAACAAACAAACGATAACAACTTCCTTAAACCAAAACTGAAGAATACTTAGTCACACACACTTATTCTCCAGACGCCAACTCACGACAAATACACAGCAGCTGAGAAAACAATCACCAAGTCCTTGGTGGCTAAAGCAGAGCCCGAATCGGTAGAGGAGACATTGAGAAACAAGAAGAAGAAGTCCACAACTAAAAACAAGAGCATGCCATACTTCCGAAACTTCTTCAACTGATATTCAACCCAATATCCATAGAGAGCAAGCTGTTGATGTACATCCCGCTTGAAGATTATTCTGAAAAAACGGAGAGTAAGGAAAACAGTTATGTTGGGCGAGGAAAAGAAGTCTCGAGAGCTACTTCTTCAAAGGATAAAGTCAACCAATCAAATTTCAGAGCCACCCATGATTTCACCATAAGAAACGCAAGGGGAGAAGCTTGACCAAACAAAACAGCAGAGGTAATAACGGAAGCATTACGGCTAGATACGGCAAGAACAGAACAGTCATAAGACCAACCGGAGCAAGGCAGAAACCTAACCTCGAGCACCTTAAGAACTATTCCAGAAATCACCAATCCTCATCGCAAAAAAGGATCCATGCTCGTCTCCAAGCAAAGACGCCCATGGAACCAAAAGAATCCACAAACTCAAACGCGATTACCTAAACCAGAGACAGACATAGAGAAACATCATCGCACCGAAGCAGATTTCGATCCTTGAAACCAGACCTAGAGCATCAGACGAATGTAACCTTTGCAAGCCGCCGCTGGAAGATCGAAGCAAGCAGGAAGCAGGGAGAAGCCGGAGAAACTTCAGATTGATTCGTCCTCAAAATCAAAAACAAAGAGTCACCAACCATCAACTGCGACGCACTTGAGACCTCTCAGCTACAAAGCTCACCGGATTGGGGGGGGCGGGGGGGGCAAGTTGAGATAGAAAACTTGCTATGCAAGCAGTCATGGGGCCTCCGCACTCTAGGCATTTTTGGTGAGCCTGGCATTGGAAAGACGACTCTAGCTAGAGCTTTCTTTCGGAGAATTTCCAGTCGCTATGATGCTTCTTGCTTCATCAAAGATTTTCAGAAAGAATATATTGAAAGGAGACTTGAACCTTTGTCTGATGAATACTTGGGTGAGACTCCAGTGGAAAAGTTTGACCTAAACCATTCTGCTTCAGAGCCAAGCAACCGTCGAAAAAGAGTTCTCATTGTTCTAGATGATGTGCAAAATGGTAAAGACGCCAAATCTTTTCTTGGTGGTGGATTTGGTCCAGGGAGCTTGATTATCATAACCTCAAGAGATAAACAAGTTCTTGAACAGTTCCATGTCAATGAGATTTATGAGCTTCAAGGTCTAAAGCAAGAAGATGCCATGAAGCTATTCAAAAGGTGTGCCTTTGGAAAAGATGTGACAGAGCAGAAACTTTTAGAATTTTCAATGAAAGAGATTAAATGTGCTAATGGAAACCTTTCAACGTACTATTCGCGAACAGGCCAAAAGGATACATGCATCACCTCATGAAGAATCCGATGAACCTCAAGTATGGTATGACGCCGAACATAACACATCTATGTTGACAATCCCAATGAAGAATCCGATGAATCTCAAGTATGGTATGACAGCGTGCTTCCGCCGTCTGACAGTGTTGACTTGGTACATTTGATTAGAGAGTTCATCAACTCTACAAGCCACGTCATCAAGTTAGTTAAGACTACAATCAGTACTATAAATAGCAGTTACTTAATGTGTATAGTGGTGACTTGCGGTTTTGGTTGGCTTTGGAACATTTTGGGGCATTGGGAGAGTTTGGGGTTTGTAGAACAAACGTTCGTTTACTTGGTTTTTAAATTTACGGTTATCTTTTTGCTTTACTTTTGTCTTTGATTGTATTGTATATGTTCGTTTTGTAGATATAAATAAATGAAACCTTGTTCGTTCTCTCACTTTTGCTCAGAATATGATTCTGTATGACCACCGTGTTCGCCTTTCCTTGTACATTTGAAAACATTCGTCATTAGTTTGATTGATTTTAGATCTGAAAAGGAAAATATTCAAAATAAGAGACAACAGGGATCAGTAATTTTTGATAGAAATATAATAACCCGGTTTAATCATGTTGATTTCACTTTGGAATTAGATTATGTTTGTTTAAGTCTAGTTATGAATGAAAACGCATATCTAGTTAACTCTTTGTTTTCTCTATCGCATACTCATCGCCTCTATCAACAGACCCAGAAGCTTTAAGGAGATCTTCTCTTCTAATCTGAAATATTTCTTGTGGATTTCTAGATTAAAGTTTTATTTCTTTCTATTGTTGTCTCATAAATTATTTGTATTACAAAAATTATCGTTGTATATTTTTAATGTAATTTTTAAAATAAATTTCTCAAATTTCTTTTTACTCAAAACGAATAACATTTTTACTTAAGTAATTATAATTCAATTACTAATAATGAGGGTATATTTATATATTATCATTTTTAATATGTATAAAATATGTCAAAATAACATCTTTTATGAACAGGAGGAAGTATATAAGATTAATTAAATTATTCATTTTTAATAAGTGGGAATTGCTTGAAATGATCCAGATTTTAGCAAAAATAACTAGAATGATTCAAGGTAAAAAGATGGATCAATATTTTTGGTGAAAAGATTAGAAAACCAAACTAACCTAACATAATAACAAAATTGTCATTATTAAAAAAAAAACAATTGACAAAAACCCAAAAAAATTCTAAAAAATCTAAAAAATCAAAACTTTCAAAAATCAGAAAAAACTCTCCTCCTCGTCGTGATCTAATCTCGTCGCTCCGCCGCCGCCGCTCCGCCGTCATTCCGGCACCGGCTCTTCTCTCTTCGTCTTCTGCGTCTTTTCCTTTCTCCGTCTTCGGCTCTTCTCTCTGCGTCTTCTCCTCTCTCTGTTGCCTTCCTTCGTCGATTCCAGCGCCGCTTCTTCTTCTCCTCACCGCCGACGTTTCTTCTTCTCCTTGCCGCTGCTGCTTCGTGTCTGAAAAAGTTTAGCATCACCGGCAAGAGAGAGCTATGAAGAACGGCGTCAGAAGGAACCGCCATCCTCAAGCACCCCAGCCTCCGCCGTCTCCGAAAGTCTTCAACTCGCCAGATCCGCCTCAGCCATTGATGGAACACCTCCTAAGCCGAGAAAATGAAAGCTAGAAGAACAGAGGGAGGCCAGAGCCTCGTGGGTTCGTCGTTCGTTCAAATCTCCACTGTCGTTTCATCTTCGTCCGCTGTTACTGCGGACTTGTTTGTTTAGTTTTGTGTTATCGCGGATTTATTTGTTCTTTTTTTTTTATCTTACAGCGGACTTGTTTGTTAAGTTTTGTGTCGCTGCCGTCAGGTGCTGCTCGCCGCCATCGCTGCTTCACCATCGCCTCTGATTCACCGCTGTTTCATCTTCATCTCGTTAAGGTTCGTTTGCTGAGTTAATCTTATTTGGCTGCATATTTGAAGTCTAGATCTGTTTTTTTTCTTAGCCGCACACTTGTTTGAGTTGTTTATTCTTTGGATGCACAGTTATTGTTTGTTGTGCATTATTATTTGGCTGCACATTTGTTTATAATTTGCTTCGTTTAATCTTTCACAGATCATTAACGATCGTGAGACTGAAAGATCAAAGGGATTTGGATTCGTCACCTTCAAGGATGAGAAATCGATGAAGGATGCGATCGAAGGAATGAAAGGACAAGAGCTTGACAGACGTAGCATCACTATCAACGAGGCTCATTCACATGGAAGCGGTGGCGGCGGAGGAGGCTGTGGTGGATACCGTAGCGGAGGTTGTGGTGGTGGTTACGGAGGAGGTGGAGGAGGATAATTTGATGTTACCGCAGATTTAATTTCGTATTTATAAAGGGTATTTATATGTTGTCGCAGATTTAATTTAGTATTGAAAATGGGTATTTATATGTTGTCGCGGATTTATTTTGCTATTGAACATTATTTTTTTATGTTGCCGCAGATTTATTTTGATGTTGAATATTGTTTTTTAATCTTCAAACATCATTCGAGATCCTCGCCTAGCATCAACAACAAGCAACCATCTACACTTTTCAAACCTCCATTTTCCATATACAAGTGGAAGAAAATGAAAAAAGGACAAAACTTACGCCAAAGAGAAGAAAATGAAGAAGACAAGGTCAAAATCAGAGAGAAATGATGAAGAAAGAGGAAGATGAAGATGGCTACCCAAAAAAAAACACTAAGGGGAACGAGGTGAAGGAGAAGATGACGCCAAGGGAAAACCCTAAATCTTGTGGTCCAGATTTCATTATACAAATCTGCAGTAACTGATAACAACAAGTCTGCAGCCAAAGTAAAACAAATCCGCAGCCAAAGAAAACAAATCCGCAGCCAAAGAATAAACAAATCCACAGCCAGAAAAACTAAATCCGCAGCCAAAGTAAAACAAAGTGTGTGGTAACGATAAGAAAAAGTGTGCAGTAACATTACAAATAAGGCTGCCACAACAAGAGAAAATAAATGTGCAGTAACATTACAAATACATGTGCAGCAACGTTACAAATAAGTGTGCAGTAACTATTAAAAAAGTGTGCGGTAATGTTAAAAAAAGTATGTGGTAACTATTAAAAAAAGTGTGCGGCAACTATAAGAAAAAGTGTGCAGTAACATTACAAATAAGTCCGCCACACCAAGAGGAAATAAATGTGCAATAACATTACAAATATATGTGCAGCAACGTTACAAATAAGTGTACAGTAACAAAAGCAAAAACTGTGCGGTAACTGTTAAAAAAAAGTCTACGGCAACTATAAAAAAAAGTGTGCATTCACATATACATTAAATCCGCCACAACAAGAGGGAATAACTGTGCGATAACATGATTTCAATAACTGTGCAGCAACGTCAGAAATAAGTGTGCAGTAACATATACAAATAAGTCCGCCACAACAAGAGAAATAAAAGCGCGACAACTGTAAAAATAAATCAGCAGCGACTATTTTGAATATCTGTGCGGCTAAACAAACAAAAAATAAGTCCGCTATAATGTGATGAAATAAATGTGCAAAACAAACTCGCGGTTCTAAGTAACTCCGCCATAAGACAAAATAAATGTGTGGAATAATAAATGTGCGGCAACATTGAAAATAAATGTGCGACAACATGAAAAACAAATGTGCGAAATAAATCCGCGATAACTAAAACAAATGTGCAAAAAAATAAGTGTGCAGCAACATGGTATGCGGATTTTTGTAAAAAAACGCGGTGACATTTTTGTAAATACCAACAACTTTAGCGCACTAGAAAAAAAAAATTTAATGGCATTTTCGAAAACTATTTTTTTCTAACAAAAGGTTTATGGGTACTTTTGAGTTAAAACACCTTAAAATCCTTAAAAAAGATTATTCTAATTATTTATGCTAAATTATGGATCATTCTAATGTGTTTTAAGTTTTTGTTTTTTTATCCTGCCACCTAGAGTTTTGAAGCTCTGATCTTTATCCAAAATCCTAACAACCTGAAAAATACACTCAACGTGTCGTCCATGGCTATCCTCTCTTTGCCACCTCTCTATTTCTTTCCCTATCAAGTTTCCTCTCTTCACTCTTATTCTCTGCCTCAGTTCACTACAACTTCTTCTCTTACTCTCACTTTTACTGTTCCCCCTAAAAAGGTAACCTCTTACTTTCTCCTTTGTTTTATGGGATTTTTTAGAGTAAATTTTCAATTTTTGAATTCCGTGGCTTATAGGGTTCTTAACTATCAAAAGTCTTGACCCTTATTTTTGGAAAATCCAATAACTCAGTGACTCATTGTGTATGTGTTCATGTTGGTTTAGGAAATTTTTATTTAGGTGAAGAAGACAAATGAATCATGGAGGTTTGGTTTCTGGATTGGTCTCATCTTCAGTTAATCTTATGACCAGACCATTCATATTCTGCATATCTGCATGTGTGTTCTGTATTAGAACAGCTCTTGTTACAGCCTTTATGTCTTCTGATATGGTGACTTCTGCAATTTGGTTCAACATAAATATGTTCTGGAGAGCTGTGTGGGGCACAATCTGGGGATTTATTCTCCTCTTTACGTT